>JAIUND010000066.1:0-133376 GCA_034699125.1 Gisinianus flammeolus | reverse complement strand
AATAAGTGAGGCTGGCATTACCGGATACTATACAAATACCTTGATATAACTCAAAACTATACAATAATATAACAATACTTAAATGGTTGATGTTATTATTTGGTATTTTTTGATATGTGGGAAAATGAGCTCAGCTCCATGCTAATTTCTCATGTTACGTAAAACCTCGAACTTGAAAAAGAAATGCAATGTGTGAATAAAAGGATTGCGTAAGAGAGTAGTTTGTTGGTAATTCATCAAATGAGATGACAAGTACACACACTAGTACAAATACCATGTGTAGATTAAATGAATGGGAATTGAAAGGTATCTTTTATTCGAGTCGAGCAACTATAGAAAATCCTGACCAGTGCATTGATATTAAAAAGAAATGAACATTGATGGCATTCACAATGGTACACAATGAGAAGAAGGAAATGCTGCTGATGAAAAGGATCCCCATCACAATTCAAATTCAAGCCTACACAAGCGGCAGAAATAGACATGACACGATACAATGGATTAGCAACACTTGAAATGTCATTTTTGTGGCAGGAAGACTTGTCTTACTACTTATTGCTTCACCTCATGAAAACCAATAAAAGGTGAAAGAACGTTTCAACTTCTAAAACGTATGAGTACGCGTATGTTAAATTGTAAAGTACATTAGAACTTAGAAGGATGAATCACTTTACTGCATGTTTCATGGAGCTCTTGCCACTGCCGTTGCCATTGCCATCACAATAAAATATAATGGAATGTTGCAATGGTATGATGACCCTAAACAGATTTCCCTACATACAAATACGACGAGGATAAAACTGGGAATTAACGCCTTTATAATATCTTTCTCTTTTCCAGCAGTAGCAGTTGTAGAGCTAATTCTAATTTTATTCCCATACAAAGTTACAAAAATGACAATTACACATTGAGAAAGATGGACTCGGAGCTAGACTAAACAAATTAAATGGTTATATTTTGTGATAAAATCTTTAGAGCACAATCACAAAAAAATAACAGCAAAGCTTGTTTCATATCAGTATTTTTTTGTATACACATGTTTTTACAGAGATACACTAAAAAATGATTTTGAGGAACGCAGATGGAAAATACACAACACACAAAGGACATAAATACTTTGGATTTTTACGATAAGTGCAGACTATTACACAGACAAAAATTTAAACATCGGTCAATATCAACATGCAATAAAACTCAAAGGAATACACACAAAAAAAAAAAACTGTCAGTGTGGGTAAACTCAAATCAAATTTGTTAATGGATCTTTGGTTTTTTTATATGCATATAGGAATGATCGTTTATTCCATAAAAAATGCATGTTTCGATAATACTCGCTAAGGAATTGACGACTTTTGTATATACAAAAGAATTGACAATTGTGTAATGTTTTCAGATACACATAAGTTGGAGCTTCAATGATTTCCGGATATATTTGTGTGTCCATCGGAAATGCGGTAATGTGGTTACTCTTCAGAAGAGTAACCACGATTCTCTGTGCGTATATATGTGTGAGAAAACAAGCATCATTTCACTTCATTTGGAAATTTTTCAATTCAAACCGGAAAAAGCTGGTGAAATGGGCTTGATTTTTCCTTTTCTTAATGACCATTACTGTCCGAGTCAAGTGAATGACTGACAAGTTCACAATGAAAGAGCGTTTCTCTTCATATCAAATACAAATATACAGGGACTTGTATGATTTTTAAATTGAATGAGAAATACTCACAGTAATATGAGAGTGAGACTATAAATGCAGGGGAGAAAGAGTGGAAAATTGGGAAAACTTTTACTGCAGTGCCTTTGAGTATTGAGTATAGGAAATAATAATAATAGAAAAGAAAATTTTGGTCAGGGGAAACTAAATATGTATATATATATTGAGAACGTCACGCGAGACAAACAAAATAGAAGAATCAACCGAGTAGTCCATTCAAACAAGACCAAATATCTATTAGGAGTAGTGATTGCTCCACTCATAGTCACCATCACCAGTCAATATCATGTATAAAGTGGGCAGCAGACATCACAATTCCCCATTCCCCATTCTCCATATTCTATATTTTTGGTTTTTGGTTTTCGGGGAGAGTGAAACTCATCATGTGTAACATCAGAGAGACATTCAAACTTGGAAACACATATGTAATAATAATAATAATAATAATATTCTGTCGTATACTCGCCACTAGTCAGGCCACGTGTCACAAGGGGTCGACCCTTTCCGTTTCGGTCAGTCTCGAATTTTAAGAGTAAAAGTTTCCCAATTCACACTGATGAGTGGAAGTTGGTTGGACAGGAAAGGGAGAGGAGCACACCTAATCGATCTCCTCAATTGTGATTTTTTCTCACCTAGGCATTTCCATGTGAATGTGAGAATTTCGGACTCAATCAGCTCTCAAGTTTACTATTCCCCCATGTTTTCCCAACCAAAGTTGAACCCACCACCCCGACCATTAATTACAATTATCGGAAGAGAACTTTAACGAAAAATTATTTGGTATACATACTTTGAACACTTTCATACTCTACAAAAATACACATAATAATTACTATTCGAGCATATTTTACACATCTATAAATATACCGAATCCCCCAAAAGGCGCAAAACTTTTCCAAGCGAAATGGTTTTATCCCTTTTATCTACATTACAAACGTATAATTTTTATCACACTAATTCATCTTTTGATGATATTGCTGCTCCATTCAACATATGAGAGAGGTAGAGGAAAAAAAAAGTTGATGAGATGATCTCACATTTTCATTTTTTTATTTTATTTCATACGTAGGACACGAGCAGTTTGAAATTAGAATCGTAAATTTTTATTGTGTTGACAGGAGGAGAGCAATAACATTCATTTTTATGAAGTTCTCCCGCACCATCTTTTTCTTTCGTTGATTTATTGTGCAAGTAATTATGAAGAATATTAAGTTTGCGAAATGAAATAAAAAAAGTATATAGAGTTGAGATTTTAATGGAGGCGAAAGAGAGAGAGCGAGGAAATGTTCCTTGTAAATTTGAGATTCCTTGAAAAAAAATCATCCCTCTCCTGCTCCCAGTTTTTTTTACTGCATGCATTATGCATTCCCTATTCACTGGATCCTCGTTGGTTGAATAAGAAAGTGGAAAATGAGAGTATAGAGAGAACAAACGAACGGGAGTATCTATACATAATTTTTTTCTCGACTCAGATAATTATTTTGTGCATTTTACACTCCATATTTTTTCATATGATTCATATTGTTCCACTCTCTTTCTCTCTCTCTCTCTCTCTCTCTCTCTCTCTCTCTCTCTCTGCCCATAAAAAACGGTTCTTTAGTCATTAGGGGTTGAAGTCAAGGCGGTCGCCCCATCAGATTTATTACTGTGCAAATTTTCGCTAGCTAATTAAGATGAGTTGACAGTGGGATAGTAAATGATTTATGGTAAATCCGTACACACTCCACAATCATACACACGAAGAATCCAACACCCCAAGTAAATAATCTTTTCACTTTTTGTTTTTGTCTTTCTACAAATTCTATACATATACATTTTTCTTTTTAAGAAAGAATGTATTCTGTAGAGCCTCCCTTTCGGATCAACTCAAGAATAAAGAAAAACTAAAAAAAAAAAAATGTGTACATAATACTTTGGCAAACGGAGGGGAAAGAATTTGCATTTGTAAAACAAAACCTAAAAGAGTCGCAGTGTAAAATGATTCTTCCTCTCATTTCATCCGCTTCATTAGCTCAGAGCAAAAGTAAAGCGAGCGGATGAGCAGACGAGCTTTGTTTCCCCGCAGCTGGAACTTTCCTTAATATATTACATATTACATATCCCATTGTTCTAGGGTGAAAGTGAAAAGTGACGTGCCAGAGTTCCATCCTTTATCCTCCGTTCGTAGTCCGTACATATATCCTCATTTACATGACACGAGACCATCGTATATTTCTTACTTATACACAAATATATACATTTTCCTTTACACATAACACAGGAAATCTTCTCAGTCAGTCGAAGAATGTCCTCCTCCGTAAAACTCCCTAGTAGATGCTCCCTCTTCACTATTTTAATGGCACAAAAAGGCTATATAGTTTTACCTTCAAGCATTTACATATTGCTCATTGACTTGGATCTTGAATCTCGACGACTCTCATTATTTCCCGAGCAAAGAGAGAGAGAGAGAGAGACAAGTGGAAATCGGATGTGTGTCTGTATCAGTGTTAATCCATGCAAATGAACTCGAGGGACATAAGATGATGAGTCTCACACAATGAGCTGAGAAGTAATTACCCGTCGGTGTCATCTAGAACAATAAAATCTTATTTACCAAAAACCATCCCCTGTATATAATACCTACTCACCAACTCACAAGTATTCTACTCGAGAGTTCTAAGCTCTCTCTCTCTCTCATATGTACGATACATTACATATGGGTGGAACAACTGCTCTGTCTCTACTCGTACTACAGTTGGTAGTCAGGAGTAAGCTCTTCGGAACATGAAACTACTACTCGACAGCCGAATGGCAATCATCATGAAAACCATGGTTGAAGCCACTTCATTAGAATAAACATGTACATGCGAGTGGATTTCCTCACCAGTAGTAGTCGAGATGACTACTTGAGATCTCTCCTTGAGACTCAAAATTCAACAAACCGGGAAACGTTTTAACCCTTTACGACCAACGACCAACGACAACTCGCACCCTCAATGAGTGAGAAAGAGCGAGAGAGAGTGATAGAGAAATCGTTAAAGCTTGTACTAGCGGACTGGTGGAATCTATAGGTAAACTATATACATGTATAAGTACATCCATATATATGGAAAGCAAACCTGATTTTCTGCTACTTCCTGTATTAATGCTTAACAATATAACACGGCATTAATGAGTTTCCAGATAATGCAATGAGCCGATTTCATTATTAGAAATGTCCTAGTGAGCTCTGTCATGGTCGTAAATGGAGGAATTTCCATCTCGATTTAAACTATTTAAAGGTGCACAACTCTCAGCTTAAAGAGACAACTCCGGATCAACTCAGACTAAAACTACAAGTAAAGACTTGTGAATACAGATATTTCTTAATCTTGTACTCATCTACTCATCACTCTGGTCTTCTCTCGACTGATACAGATGCAAAAATTGGAAAATAAATTAAACTTTCCCTCAAAATGAAATAGACAATCAGTGAAATTCATCTCCAATTTCAATTCCTTTGCTCAGTACTAAAAACTAAAACACCAAAGCTGATTTAAATTTAAGATGTTTTGCATATGGAAAATGGGGAAGGATATTTAAACTATAAGATACTTTTACTGAATGAACTGGTATTTTTTTCTAAAAGCACATTCGTTCCACGTTTAAATAAACAGGATTTTCATGATTTTTTTCCTTCCCTTCCTCACGTCTCCTTCTCTTTCATGTGTGTATGTGTATAGTGGAACACATTTGGATGCATTCAGAATAAATATTCCGGATGATCTGTCTGTAATAAAAGATCCCGACCGAAATGGTCTGGGTGGTGTAAAAATACATAAAAATCCAACGAGTTGGAGATAAGACGAAGGAAAAAACGGAGGGTTGAATGAAAACTATACATTTCACATTTTACATTCTGCATTCTTTCCCGGCATCTCTCTCTTTTCTCTTTCTGCATCTGGATACTCAAGCTAAATGTTTAGTTGAGAGCAGAGCATGTTGTTTCACTATACAAGAAAAAAAAACTGCATTGCCATAAAAGTAGGTAATCAACTTTATTGGAAAGAGTTCGCTTTGTTTCCTATCTAATTTTTTCTAATATTTCCTATGGGATTCCACCGTAGATTTCAAATTTCTCATTTGAGTTTTTTTCTCCTCCTCTCTCCTTCGAATGCCGTTAGTTTCTCTCGCTCTCTAGCTATAAGCAGCATCTGTAACTCTCACAGTTTTTTTTATCCTTTCATTTTATCCATTTGCCATTACCAAATAGCGACAGTGATCGCCAACAACATGTAGATTTTTCTAGGGATCCTCTCGTTCAACTTAATAACTAGAATTTTTTTTCCTTGTCTACTATTACCATTACTTGTCTATTCCGACTTTCTATATATCTACAACTCGCTACATCTGAATTTATTAAAGAGAGAGAGAGAGAGAGAAGCGCCCATGACTTGGTAAAATGAGATTGTTTTTCGTTGATACGAATCTAATTTACGTAGGCACAAGCATGGGTTTTATTAGAGTAAAAATGTAATAAATTTTTTAATAAACATCAAAGCACCTCAAGGAGGAGGACATCCCACCAAATGAACTTGTAAATTTGCTAAATTTAACTGTCTAATTTTTTTCCAGATGATCTATATACATGTACAAATTTACATCAAAACAGCCCTTTAGTGTAGTGTAATAAAACCAGATATATTTAATGCATATTCGGTCCATATTAGATCAACAAAATCTGTAAAAAAAACTTTTCCTTTTACAGATATATCGTATATATATTTACAAGTTAAAAACCTTGTTGTCTATTGATGAAAATGAAAAGGTATAAATGTCATGAAAAAAACTTTGAATGTTTTTTATAGGAATTGGATGTTATCTTGGAGGTGGAGGGGAAACTTTTCCCTTGTCTATTTTTTTTTACGGACAGAGTCAAGTCAAACACATTAAAAATCACATTAAAAAACTTGGTACATTATTTACGGCATTGTCCACCTTTGACTTGAAACACACGGGGCTAGCCGTACACTCAACATACACAGTAATACACACACACATGACACCCTCAAGTACTCGCGGTGGTGAACTGGAATGACTCTCTCGAGCCTCATAATTTTTACGCGTAAATTACGTTTATATGGACTCTGAAGGGGCACCCTCCTCACTTTCTCTCCATTGTACTTCATTTGGTAAAACATTGAAACTGCCTGTTTTCTCCGGCTTCCGAAATGACCTCACTCTCACCAATAAATTCCACTCGCCATTTGTCTTTTCTACCTCACATCCTTTGACACTTTCAATTTTCTTCACACAAAGGAAATGTATCACTCCACTTTTCCCCCTTGAACACGTATTAATTTCTGATTTATACATTCAAATTTAAGGCTTACAGCTACCACTTTCTGTGTACGCGTTCAAATGCTCAAATGCGTAAAAAAATAGCTGAGGATTATTTAAAAGGGGATTTTTATTCATTTAGTAAGGAGGAAAAAAGGGAGCATAAAATTCATAATTGAATTGTCAAATGTTAATTACAAGTGAAAGCACTTGGCATCACGCAATACGACCAATTTTTTACAGGGAAATGTGTGTATTCAAGAACTCGTCGAATTAAAAGAATAAAAATTTACACGACTGGAGAGAAAACTCGAAACTTGATACACTTGTCTTGGCTGAAGTGTAGGGACTAATGAGTGGAATGTAAAAAATAATGGGGGGAAGGGAATGCTGAGGGCGTGCTGGTATAGAAAACAAGTGGGCTTTGAGTGAATTGCTTCATTTCACAACTACATTATTTTTCCTCCAAACATTTAATTCAATTAAAACCTCAATTTGGCTGCCTTCCCTTCTATTTATGGCCTTTCTCTCTCCTCTCCTCTCCTCTCCTTCACACTTACACACTATCTATCCATTGTTTCACACAGTCCCCTCGAAACGGATTTCAGAATACAACCAGAAGGAATGTCATAGAATCTGGTTTTTTTACACCATTCAAAGAGTGTTACGTATACTTACACATAAATAAAAATTCGTTTGTATCAACCCAAGCCAAGGCGTTTTGATTTGTCATGGACAACCACAACTTGGAAATTGTGAGGAAATGGGAAGAAAGGAGAAAAATTCTCATTTGTCTCTTGTAAAAGAGTGTGAGAGAGAAATGTGACGGGGAGGACGCTCAATCATTTTCTCTTTCCAGACTTGAAATGCATTTCAAATTTCAATCCTTTCACTTGTGCTCACTTGTTCAATACTCTCAACTACTACAAATACTACAACCACCACCAACAACAACCAGAAAGCTGGAACCAGCGGAACGAACGAGTTTCCATATGAAAGGGGTGAATTTTGTGAATATGATTGATGGATGACTCGGATGGGATGGGATCTGTACTGCATATATATGCACGTATATATAATAAGGGCAAACCTTTTTTTTACACCAAAAGACAAAAAAAAAAAATCTGTATCTGTGGTCATCGGTGGGGTAACATCATGTATGCGTCATCATTTATTTCTCATTTCAATCTATCACTCGTCATTTTTAATAGTTTTACTATAGACAAGAAAACAGTGTCACTCCCAAAGGTCGGTTTTACACACATAAATGAATATGTATACATTGAAAATCTTTTGTACACTATAGCGACAAATTATTATTACATTCATGTTTTTCGTACCAATTACTTGACAACTTACAACCATGAACCACACATACTCTGTGTGTAATAATAATAATATGTATTCTCTACGTAAATCTCTACTGTCTCCTGTCTCTTATTCAAGTTGAAATGCTAACGAGATTGCTCATTGTTTATGAAATAAAAAAAAGCTACATCACATACATATAAAAGAAAATAATCTGTGAGTCGGAGCCGTGGAGTTGATTAGATAGACAAAAATGAGAAACGTTCAAAGACGACGACGACGTGCCAGTATCAGTCACTGTCAAAAACTCTGACAACTTGTTAGAGTTTCAATTTCCATCCATATAATACTTTCTTTTCCTTTGCCTTGTTTTCCTAACTTACATATCTGTACATACTTTCTCGGCAGGATCTGTCAGTATTATTCCTTGCGGTTATTGTATACTATCACAAGTTTACACGTACAAAATACTTATGCTCACTTGCTGTATTGTACATTTTTCTCAAACTCATTTTATCAGTATATTAGTTTTTCGCATTCGGTAAAAATATTTTTTTTTTGCTGGAGCTTGAGCTCACCGCATTTGACTACTGTCAAAGATTCAAGTCAACTTTGGTTGACAAGCCGCTATGTGTAACCGACTCTACAGACTCGAGTGTTACAAAACTCTGGTGGTTTTTGCAGATGAAATACATGGCATTGTGTCATGTCATCATGAGTGATGTTCCCCTGTTAAGAACTCTATAAGGAGTAGCCCCATGCCTTCTTCAACTGAGAGAGAGACTGATTGATACGTAATTTGGAAGTGCCTCGTATAATGTAATGCTCCGTCGCTATTGCTTTTTACTTCCATCTTCCATCCCTCCCGAAACACATACATACTTATACTTATATATGTACTGAATGTACTCTCATTCGGCCTGTTGAGGACTGTTCACAGTTTCAAAATATTTTGCTCCATCCTGCATTGTACGATTTGAGCTTTGTGTTCCCAGAGAGAGAGAGAGAGAGAGAGAGAGAGAGAGAGAGAGAGAGAAGGAAAAGTCGTCGTCATTGAATGCATCCTCTATTGCTACTACTTACAGGGAAAACCAGGAGGTCTGGAAATCTCAGCAGGAGGTTTCTATCTGGAAGGTTGACACGCAATTTTTAAGAAATCCATTAACTGCATCATTTATGAGAAGTCCATGAAACCAGATGGAACATTCTCAATTTTGCCCACGGTTATCCCATATCCAAATTTACAAATACATGTTTAAAGAAATATATGTGTTTTTTAGGTTTTTTTTTATCTCAGCAAAAACCCTACTACTATTCTATTGACTATAGACTATAAAATCTTATACGATACTAGTGTATATTATGGCGTATTGCGTATACTATAATATAAATGTAATTCTTATTTCAAACAGAGAAAGTCAATGGGAACATTGGGAACGGTGAGAGTAAAGAGTACTTAATTTAGCGTATCCTTCATTCCTATATAAATATAAATATAGTATATAGAGAGTGTAGGCAGACAATATAGAGTGGCAGACTCAATAAAAGAAAGAAAGAGAGAGGAAGAGAGAGAAAAACCACCAAACTACAAAAGCCAAAAAATGGAATCTATTGAAAAAAAATACAAAAGAACAGACAGTAAACAGTAAATGCAACTTATAAGGCTTGATGCTAATAAAAAAAATTGTGTGTGTACGTGTGTTCTTTATGAAGGAAGCTGTCCAGGTCGATATAGATAGAAAAAGACTGACTGAAACCCATTAAATTGACAATTTTATTCCACACTCACATAAATAGTCAGACTAATCGTAAGTAAATACGAGGACTGAGGAGAACACACAAAAAAAACGAAAATGAAATCGTTTCCCCTCATTGACAAAAGAAAGTGGAAAAATCCATGAGAGCGAGAGAGTCAGAGTGCATTCTATGGGTGCGTAAGACTGTCGTCGTATCATTACCATTATGTCCAGACAATAACTCTCATATGTTGAACCTGTTTGGAGTTTTGTATTTTATATAGTTTGTGTTGTCGGCGGGTGTCTTCACTTGGTTCAAAGTACAAAACTATACCTACTACCTATATTATTCCCGCTTTAACCCAAAACCTTAGGCAAGGCCACACTTACTCTTCTAACTTGTAATGCTTTGTCATTGTTTGAGCTCCTGTTTCGCGGATCCTACAGGAAGAACCCTCCCCATAATGATGGGCATTTTACTCTACGAATATTTATTAACACACACACACACATTTGTACAAAGCTTTCACTTGATTGAATCAACCCAAGCAATATTATATTTAGGTATATTATAATGTATAACTACAGATACTCAGCATTTTGTTCTATCTCTGTGTATACTCAATTGTATTGACGTAATTTCATTTATGATTTCTCATCTCATCGTATATTATTATCGTATGGGTGGGAATGAAGAATATTGGAGGATATTCGAAAATTTGTAAATTCCATGTGAGCATTGAATTTGCCTGCCATATTCTGATTAGATCCAAAACAATAGAGTCATTAAAGCCACAAATGCCCTTTGCCTTTAGTTTCCTACACACATTCACATACATAGTAAATACATACCTACGTGGACTTTGAAATTTCAAATCCAAGGAATGAATTTGAATTTAAAACCATTCACAAATCCATCTGCAGAGGGAACAAAAAGGATAATCAATCGAATGTTGTTTCAGTGTCACATCACTGTCGTCAATATTGAATCTATCTTTACATACTTTACATGCAATGGAATCATGAAATGAAACTCACCGAGTTTCTAACTATAAATGTACATACATTTGAAATGCCAAACATGAATTCATTAATTACATTCGACAGGGGAGGAAAATCGTGATGAGATGAGACAATGGAATTAGGAGAGTGTGAACTCAAAGCACAAGAATAGATGGGATGAAGCAATGGGCATTTAGTTGTAGTACTCTCTGCCCAAATCACCCTCTACAGATAGACTCCATAGATGAACATTTCGCATTCATTGTTATTGACAACACACGGCCATGGCCAAAGCCACAAACTGATTCAATGGACTCTCATTCTACATAAGTACACATCAACGGAATACCGGTAAAACCCGTACAAGGAAATGATTGAAAATGGAAATAATGGCGAACACGTGCTCTGGATATCTGTAGTAGGAGAAATGAGATATTTACTGTATAGCAGGGAAAAATATTTAGTAATAAAATAAAAGCATGTGTAGCATGAAAATCTAAAGAAAAGTTGGAAAAAGCTACTAAAAAATAAATGTAGTGTTAAATGGACGGATTCTGTTCGTACATAGAGTTTTCTCTCTGCTGAGTATATTGTAAGCTTGGATTTTAAAATCTTCTAAAACCATAATATGATAAGGAATTACTTGGAGGAATTAAAAAGATTTCCCCCTTTCCACTTGGGCTCACATTCTAATTTAAGATGGATTAAAGGAGCAAGAGAGGAAAAACCCCCCTATTGAAATATTTTGAAATTCATAAAGATCGTGTCATTGGCTTTTATGAATTTCCACACTGTGACAATTAGAATGTCATTTTCCCGTGAACGCATCAAGACATGTAGAGACAGAGGGAGAACGGGAGAGCTTTTGTGTCCGGGGTTGTAAAGTTTTCTGAGCTTATACGACTTTTCCTTCATCTTTCCCTGTTGTGTGCTGAATTAATCAGTTCTTTATCATGTGTGAACTTTCCTTGTTTAATCTGTGTGGAGAGAAAAGAGAGATGGGAAGAGAAAGGTATCCTCATTCATACCCTTTTATGATTAAATAGCGTGGATTGAAATGGAATGAACCCGTGTAAAATTCCTGGGATACATAATGGAATATTCTCTCCTATTCTATCTATAATAAACATTACATGAATGCCGTCATTTTCATAACGCAAGCTCACACGTCTTATTCCTACTTGTTTTATGAATGTCCTGGAATGATGGCAAACGCCACATACACAACTTTACTACCAATACTTATAAGAATATTTTCTAGTAGGTATGTCACATCTTTAATAATCCAAATTTCTCTTTGATCATTTCCCCATGTAATGATCGTATGATTACCTTTTTGACTACTCATTTATTATGGCCTTTATTTTGTGAGACTAAATTCGTCTTCAATTAAAAATTTCCTATATGTTAAAAATATATAGGAAATTCCCCATCCAATATTTCCCCAGGTCTTATGAAATTCCAACAGCATACTTATGCGACAGTGCGTTTATGAATTTAGGACGAAGAAATGGAAGATACTTTTTTTAAGTTTGACTACAATAATTAAATTTATTCAGTACTTGTATTTAAGTATTCGCATATTATTATACAATATATATTATATTATATAATTTCCCTATTTCACCTACTCACAACATACTATAGAAAACATTGAATTACATAACATTAGCTTGAAAAATTAATTACGTTGAAAAAATTCAAGCCGCAAAAAAACTGCACACAAAAATTATTAGTTTTTATGTTTATAATAATAATACGGTATGAACTAATATGTACATATGTTTGTTTGCATTTCTATAAATGTAAAAATGCAGGTAGGATTAAAAGACAGACAAATGTTGTATGATTTATTGATAAAATGATTATAAGATTTATGCCGTGAGCTTGCTTGGAGGCATAAAACCAGATTCTCCAATAGCCCTCAAGACGACCCCTCCTTTTGGATTAATTGATATCACATTGATGGACCCATGAGCAAGCATCATACGGAGCCAACCTTGAGCTGGAAACTGCATTGCCCTGAGACCAAAATCAAAATCCATATCGTCTATTAAATGATAATCTACTTAGTCTCCTGCAAGGACTATACATATAGCTACATGTAAAATGAGGTGACTAAAATGAAAACTCACCTGCATACGAAATAACGAATTACATTTGCATCGCAAACAATAATTTCATAGCTATCTTTCTCTTGTTCTGGATCTGCCCTGTAAAAGTACTTCCTGAAAGCTGCTTCAATTCGAGATCCATCCAAATAAAGTTTCTGTGTGAAATATAAGTGCAGATATGGTTTGTAGTTTTTTTTTTGTTTTGCTCGTTGAGGCGGACAATCTCGTTATCAATACATTTTGTGTAGTACAGGTAGAGAATAGAATAGAATTCAATAGAAGATAAAATAAACTAAATATGACGTACTTTAGGTACAGGATAGACAGCAGGTGATTGAGGTTCTGGAAGTGACGGACATCCTTCAATGAGCAAAGCGTCCTTCTCGCAAATTTGTAGATTTTTCTGTCCAATAGTTTTTTGTATAATTTCGGCAGTTTGTTGAGCCACTGGAGATTGAGAGCAGACCAGTGAGTTGAAACATACATCTTTATTTTTGGCAATTCCTTGAAGTCTTTTAGCTACAAGTGCTGCTTGTTCCTTTCCTACTGGTGTTAGAGTTTGCTCACACTCTGGTTTATTTTCATCATATTCTCCCACACGAATCAAATACAATGTTCGAACAGCCTTGGATTTACTCTTTTCTAATTGCTCATGATATTTCTCGTCCTCTTTACCATCTTGCTTCCCCTGAGATTTGAGTACCAAACTGTATGGTTGACGCCTTTAGTTTTTAAAAAGCAAACAAACAAAAAAATAATCAATCAGTTAAACTTTAATTTGATACGAGTAATATTTGAACCTCTCAATGAACAAAACAGTAAATAATAATAATGTAGTATGAGTATTTTATTTTCATGATGAAACGTGTGCCAACGGCTAAAGACTACAGATTATTGATTTTTACCGGGCAATATCATAGTACACATGACTGTATCATGCATGTACGAAATGTATATATTTGATTTACAAGAGTTTTCCAATTGAAATAATTAAATGGGGAATATTAAAATAAAATCCTTACTTGTCCCAGTCATAGTCCCATTTTGGATATCCACTTGAAATATTTGTTGGAGTATTTGGATCCCAGGAAAAATCCTCACACAGAACAAATGGACGACTGACAAACGCCAAAGTTGCTGCCGTACCCACTCCAACACCAGCCAAAGTTAACCAAACTTTGGGTTTGAGAAAACTCTGGAATCCTCTCATTATTACAGTTTATGTCTACTCTTATTTTTACACTTTTTACAAATCAAAATCCGTAAAAACAAGACTTTATTTTAGAAAATTTCACAATTATTTCAATTTTCAATTCACTCGCCGGATTTTTTTTTGAGACTCGCTGCGGCATGCTGCTTCAGGGGCTCCGCGTGCAAGGATTTCCAGTGCAGCTCAAGACTGCCGTTGGACATTGGAATAAAATAATAAAGAGAGAAATCTGAAGTGCTCTAGAGGGAAAAGAATACAAAATATTATCTTTTCTGATATATCGTCAATATTTAATATATAAATATGCTCACCTTAACCCTATAAATAATATAAAAAGTACAATGTCTTAATATTCTCTTTCCTTCCCGCATAGGTATTTATATAAGGAAAATTTGACATACCCCAGGGCAATTAGAGAAGACTGGGCATCCTAAAAAAAGTTGACATAAGAAACATGATGTTATTGATATAGTTTCAGCTTAAGCATGGAGAGAGATTTAAGGAAGGGCAAACAGGAAGAGGAGAAAGATGACCAGAGGTAACAAAGTCCATCAGAATTGAAAGAAGAATCTTTTTATTTATTTTGAAGAGTAGGTTTGGTTTGGTTTTGGTCAGATATCCAGGGGAGAGAGAAATCGAAAGAGAGAGAGAGAGAGCGTAAATATAATATAAAAAGCCTTTGGGGAAAGAAAAGAGAAAGGATCTCTGCTGGTGAATAAATCTGAAAGATCATAGAAGCGTATCGTTGATCAAAGAGGATCAAATAACTGTCCATGCAAACATGATTTGATACCAAATATACATGTGTGGAGAGAAAGAAAATACATGGAAATGTGTCATCTTTAATACAATTCAGATTTCCTACACAATGTGTGTGTGTGTGTGTGTACTTGTAACATTACCTCATGCACTTGCTTGTCTGTGTGTGTATGTGTGTGGGATGAGGGATGAGGGAACAAAACACAAGAGTGGATGGGAAAGAAGGATCATTTCATTTCAATTTATTCACTCACCAAAAATATAAAGTTGATATGCTCAGTGAGGAGAGATGAAGAAGAATCGGAATAATAGGGAAATACATACATATGTATTTCAGGATTGAGCAAGTCAAAATCAGAATGGTCCACTGACCACTCCAATTCAATTTTGACCAATTGTTGCATTCCATTATTCTTCTTCCAAGTGAATCCATATCTACACAACACAACACAAAAAAGAAGTCTAGTGAGACGGGCGATCAAGTTCCAAAACTATATACATATAAAGATACGGAAGCATACACAAAGATAGAGACAGTCCGGAGGGGATAACTTATTTCCTTCCATGGCATGTGTTACATTACTGCATTAGAAATTCCACTCCTCCATGATGATACATCCCACTGCACCACTTCGCATAATACTCTGCAATCAAATCCAATTAGACCAACGTGAGGGGACTTTCCTTCCTTAAAATGAAAAAAAAAAGAAACAACTTTCCCTATACATATACACGCTTAACAACAGTCACACAACTGTCAATACCTCAAATAATACACCTTTTCCCAGAATTTTCTATACTGTCCGCAGTCCAGTTGCTATTGACTATCCAGAATTTTTATTCTACTTATGTCTATATCTGTAAACTGTAACCTCAGGTTTTTTTTGCATTGCTGATGAGAAATCCAAGTGTTTGTAATGCATTATATCGCATTCATTGTAGAAATAATAATAGAAAGTCAGAAGAGCGAAAAATCCGAAAATCATAAGTTTACTCTTACAGATCAGATCCAAGCTTAGAAAAAAATATACTTACTGCTTATGTCTACTTACTACTTAAAATAGATACCGCCTGTGTATCTATTACTATATACAGACTTGCTATGACATATTTGGTATGACGATGAAAAAAGGAAAAAAGGAATCCGACTTCCTCTAATGTAATGTGATGCATTTGGGATCTTCATCTCCCATGGTGCACCTAGTTTGCGTTACGTTTGCGGGAGACCGATCGGATCACCCATACACATTTGATATTTCCCTTGAAACCTCTAATCCTCAATCAATATGTTGGCATAAAAAACAATTTTCTATCTCTAAAAAAAAGAAAGAAAAAAAAAGCCAAGCGAGACAAAGTGCGCTTACATTTAGAGCTTCCATGTTTATTTTAATATAACCACTACGGCTACCGTCACCAAAGTCCAAAGTACTACTTTACTCCTCTTCCGCATCACTTGTGCTAATATCCCAATAATTTCATGTATAATCCCAACAATGCTATATATAGAATGTAATAAATATCCCATACATTTCTACATATAAAGATATTGGTAGATGTTTTTTGGGGGGATTCTCTTTCCTGAATCACAATTCACAACTAAAACATATCGTATACTTTTCTCCCTATACTCTGTAATAAAGTCCTCACTATGTACATCTGTATCAACTGTATCTGTATCGATATCAATAGCTTCCGTTTTTTAGATTGAAAACTTCTTCGTCATAAGTGCACTGGCCCTGAATGAATGAATGAATGAATGTGCTTTTCTATACAGGGAAAATCAAATAAATTAGAAGTTGAGGTGAAGTAAAGAGCTCTCTACTCATATCATTCAATTAATTCGATCACAATTTGATGATGCAGCTGGGATATTGATTTGTATGTAAAAAAAAACATACCAAAGAGTCTTTATCTCGCTCCATGTTTCAACCCTTACTTTTTTATATGGAGATATTTGGGATTTGGGGAGTAATGTGACATAAATATTTCAAATCCAATGGGTTAACAGTTTACATACAAATATATATATGTATATAGATATATATATAGACAACATAATAGTTAATAGTCTTCCTCGTTTCGTATACATCAAACCATCACAAAAAATAAATTACACCACACAGTCCTCGTCTTTTTTTCTTTCTTCCCAACAATCTCACAGTCGTCAAGGGACTAATGAATCCATTTTTATGGTGTCTTGAATCACCCTGAGAGATGCATTATTAACGCCAAAACCATCATTTTCTACCAGTAAAATTGTCCTTGTCTCTCTGTCCTTGTCAAAGGAAAGCTCGGAGCTATATAAAAAAAACAAAACAAAGGATGGACGACAAACATCAAAGCATTAAAATTTGACAGACAGTATTATGCCCTGAACTGCAAATAAAACAAATTCACCTTAATACATATATATATTATACAAGATTGCACAATAATTCCCCAACTGTGTACAACCCATAAAATCTTGGGTATTTGGTATTTCTTATTTTCCTCGTGACTATATTATTTCCTCATTTTTGCAGTCGCTATATGTATACATATAGAATTTAAATTGCTATGGGTTTTCTTCTTTTTTTCCTTCCTCTGTTTCTAATGGGGTTCGATATGGTGTTTATTGTAACGGGTGAAACTGAGAGGAAATAATAATGGACTCTTAGTAGAGTAATAATGTGTCAAGTTTATAGGTACGCAAAGGCTTAATCCTCCCATCGAAGGCAGCTACAACGACGCTCCAGACACAAGTAATCAGAAAAAATCTATTCATAGAATCAAGAGCCTGCCGACAAGAGATACCAGTTGATACTAAAACGATCATCGGATACCAGAAACCAGATATTATCTGTAGCAGTAAGAGTTTTGAAAGGGGAAAAAAATCCAATATCGTATTGACATCACACCTCACACCTAAAGGTGATGATGACGATGACGATGATTCCATTTCGTCTAGGTCTAGTGAGCTGGAAGGTGAAAAAAAAAGTAATTTCAAGTGGTTTTTGCCTGGTTCAATGTTGGATCTTGTCAACTTTCCAACTGGATTAATGGCCAAAAGGGTTTTCTCTCATTCTCATCAAATCTTACCCCCATTTTTTTCATTCAAAGGTTGTTGTGATTTTCCATGCTTATAGTATACAATTTCCACGAAGTCTTGTGCCGTAGATACTTGTAATTACATAATAATATGAAGGTAAGTGTAATTTGATTGAATTTTTTTCATTTGAAACCCTTGACAGACAACTCACAATTTCACACGACTGCTTTCCCTTGTACTACTACTTTATTTTCTACAACTCGAGTTCGGCCTGCAAAACATTCAAAGACTATTTAATATCTGGCGCTTCCAGTAATCTGTAATCGGCTGTATTTTCATGACTTGTGCAAGGATGACGATGATGATTCTGACGGTTTGATGAGAATTGAGACTCTTTCTCTCTGTATAAAGCTAAAAGACTCGTGACCCGCCGGAAATTACAAGATTGACGAGGAATCCTTCGATTTGTTCCATATATGTACCATATAAGTATATACTGAGAGAAAATATTTGGCCGGTGAGTTTTCCAACAATCCCTCATATGTCACACATTTCCCCATTAGCTTCTTGAATGAAGAATGAAGAATTTTTCTATAAAATTTGTCCGTACGTATAATGTATACAATATACATTTTATCTACACTAAAGTCCCTTTGTCATATCTATTCATCCATCTATTCAAGATGAACAATGAATTTGGCATGTATATCTGTGGAGACACGAACACTCGAGGAAAAGCGGGGGTGGAATCCAGAATCAAGAGAGAGAGAGAGAATGTGAGGATCAATCAATAATAAATAAAATTGGAAGCTCATCCTCAGCTTTGGTTTCAGTTTCAGTCACAGTCAAAGCTTTTCATGGATGATCTTGATCGAGAGATGATGTGGATGTTGTTGATATGAAATGCGACATTGAGATCATTCATCATCATCCTCTCATTCCTCAATATTCTCCCCAAAAACTCACTTTCACTCTCCTTTATGCAGTGCGATCGGCTCAGGTTGAAGGCGACTCACGGACTTTGATCGTTGACTGGACCAAATGGAGAAGTGAAGAAGGGCAGAGAATGATAATGTATGGAGACCTCTCTCTCTCTCTCTCTCTCACTCTCCCGCTCTTCCTCATAAATAGTAAAGTAAATTGATGGCCTCTAATAAACTCCTGCACTTGATACAATGTGGCTACTCATCGGTCATTGATGTTCCATTATGGAAGAGACACTGGACGCACAACCCACGACCGACTGTCTTTTCCTCTGATATTGGTTTTGGGTTTCTTTGGGTTGTCAGTCTATTCATCCTGACCAAACAGGCAGACAGAGAACCCTCCATAAACATAAATACATAAACACGTAACCATAATATCTGTAACACTGGGAAAATCCGGAAAATCCAATCAAAATCAAACCAATCTCTAGATAACTTTATGCAGTAGAAAGAACAAGATTTTCTTGTTCGGGGAGACTCATCACAAATTATTATGGAAGTTTATGCATGCTCCGAAACTTCCCATGATCCGGCATAAAAACGTTGAATAAAAATGAATGTCAAGAGTATACGATATAATATTTTGTACGTATTTCAATTCAATGCAAATTTAAGTACAAAAAAAATTGGGTAAAGAATTCTCTCATGGGAGTCCCATGGGAAAATTGGATGGAAAGGGTTAATAGTTTAATAGAGATCATTAGGCCTCAATAAATTAGTTGGCTTTATAGAATGGACAATGACTCTATAGTGAATGAAATGACAAACAGTCCAAGCACCAGCCTCTGTCATTATCCACTCGATCTACAATCTCACCATGTACATACATTGAAAAAACTAAAATGACTTGTGTGTATAAGTATACGCTCCAGCTATTTGTTATATATATCGTATATATATGTCTGTCTATTC
Source organism: Gisinianus flammeolus (assembly GCA_034699125.1). Classification (NCBI taxonomy): domain Eukaryota; kingdom Metazoa; phylum Arthropoda; class Collembola; order Symphypleona; family Katiannidae; genus Gisinianus; species Gisinianus flammeolus. The sequence continues at coordinate 113,309 of JAIUND010000066.1, read as the reverse complement.
TCATTTTTGAATTCTGACACACGTACAGCCTTTTCAATTTAAATCCATATTTCAAATTTTAAAATCTCAACTCATGTCCGGAGTGATCCTTCGATATAGAAAATGGAAATGGAGCGTGATACTCATCATCATCCTATATTCCTCTTTCCTCCCATACTCCATACCATTTTTTCCCTAACTATATCAAGTGTTTGTAATTTGAATGTGGGATGGGATACGATAATACGATGCGATACAATGGGAGTCAAGTTTAAATAAATACAAGAGAGAACTTGAACTATGGACTTACATCACACGCGCCCTTTCATGAGACAAGAGACAACAATTTGTGAACAAATCGATGGTAAGTACCTTTGTCATTTGTTTAATATGTGTACACACACTCACTCACATTTTGTCTACTCAATGAACAACAACAACCAAACAACCAGTAGCAGTCGAATCAAAAAATCTCTGAGGAGAGTACAAAAAAAAACTAAACAAAACCAAAGTACAAACTGCAAACTGCAAACTACGAAACATGTAAATAGAAAAAAAATTTATAGATGCACAAGGAAAATTATTGTGCGGGACAGGAAGTGGCTCAGACAATTAAACACTGATTGAAAACATATGCAAATGATCAAGGGTTCTCTTTTATACGGATCTCTGTTATGTTATGTCTGTACTCCACAATTCATCCTCCTCTCTCCTCCTCCAATAAATAGTCAACTCTTTTTCCATTTTCCCATTTTTAACTCTTTTACTCTCTGTTATATAGACTAAAGGAGAGTAATACAATCTTTTCCGTATTGAAAAAACGAGACCCTCCTCGGTTCACTTGTAGCGCACACACTGTGTACAATGGGAAATAAAGTTCCCACTACTACCCGCTATACTCGCTTCACCCCATATATCGTATTTTTCATGTTTCCATTGTATGTACCCTTTTTTATGTACATGCTCTGCAGAGTATTTAGGAGAGGCACACACACAACTCATGTATGATATTTAGTAGTATTTAATCCCATGTTCAATTACATTTTGTACAGAGTCCAGCCCGTACTTTAGCTCGTCAAAGCTGGATGGAGCTCCCTACACTCAATTTCCATGCACGCATCATCCATCCCCCTTTCCAGCGTATACAGTATACAACTACAACTGGACATGGACATATTGACTTATAGTCAGTTTATCAGTTTCTATATACAATATACAGTGTTTTTGAGAGTGTCGAGTGTCAGTGTAAAGTTGGTTTCGTTTTGACGAGTCCGGATTCTAAGATGTGACTAAAAATGAAATCCGTCTGTTCTGCGGTAAATCCTCCGTGTGTATGTATAAACTGAAAACCCTACTGTAAAAATTCGGATAGTAGGAAGGCCCAAAGAGTGATCAGTGCGTATATAGTTTCCAAGTTGTCCCATATATAGGCCCTGAATAATTTAATCATAATATCATCATTGTGTGCATGGTAAAAAAAAAGATTTGATAAGCCATAAGGACGATGATTGGGATTTTGTGACATTTTCGTTTCAGTTTGTATCATATTTGTATGTGGATTGAAAAAAATGAAGCATTTCTTATGATGGATGACGGACATTCATCTCAATTTGGATCAAAACTCTTCACACTGTTCTCATATTCCAAGAATATGATGCCCGATTTTGTTTGCATTATCTAGAATCTAGATTATGGAGAGAATGTAATTTCTGTTTTTTTTTTTTTTGAGGGATTCCTAATCAAATCATGTTCAATGAGTATCCATAAGTCAAGTGGAATCACATTGGGAGTTGAATATGTTATGTGGGGATGGAAATATGGAAAAAGAATCAGAAGTGGGACGGGACTCTTCTATACTGATGAAAGTTCCATAAAAAAGTTATTTTTTTTTGTTTTGTTATAAATATTAAAGTAGGGTATAGGGAAAAGGGAAAAAAAGTACAAATAAAAACATGATTTTACCCCAAAGCCTCATTACCTATTATTCTAATATTAGGTGGGATATAAAAAAGCAACTAGAGAGTGCCGTACCGTATGCATCCCTGATCATCCCCTGGATTTCTCTTGACTAATCTGTTGACTGTGTAGTGTGTAGCCTTGTCATCCTCATTCCCTGCTGTCAAATGTTTTTTTTTCTGCCTTTTCTCTCTTTTTTACTTGATTTTTTTCCACGTGTATACACATTGACTAAACGTAATCACAATGAGGAAAAAACTGGAATACAAACAGATGCACACGGTCCTTGTATGTATTTCATTGTCATGATGGGGGAAAAAGTATTATTATGAAGCTTTCTTCATGTTTGTCATGTCTATGTACAATTTCCTACATACACGTGATCACACTTGGTAACCACAAATTGTCATTAAAAGGATCGTGTAGATTTAGATTACTTGTCCATTTTCTATTAGAAAAAAACTTCTTTATTTAATGAGCGATGAAAATATAATGGATTTTTTTCGTCACCCCACATTATTTCCTCAAAAATGGAATCCATATACAGACTATGAGCAAAATACTCGGTGTTCAATATTCATTGTGGTTTATATATTCCAGCTTCGAGCGTGACGTTTCTATCTGTATTTCCTTATAATTGGATTAAAATGACGAAAAACGAGTTCCCACTGGTTTTTTCATGAGAAAATTTAAATCCATGCAGCGTTTAACTTTCACACTTTAAAGTATTAAGTATTAACTTTTGGTTAGACACTTTGGCAAGGGATTTAAAAAATTTACATGATTTTGTTGGGAAAAAATATATATGCTATAGTTGTATTGTGTTCTCAATGTTCTCATGCACTGTCGACTGTCAATTGGATTGTGAAGATTTGAGATGGTTGTTCATTTCCATGTATTCACAATATGCTGTGGATTTGGCTGGAGGATGGAGAGTCTCGAGGGAGAATCTCTGTGATGATTATTATGCAACAACACAATGTAAATGAGTCAACAATCGGATTGTCAAATGTGAGTTAATGGCATGCATAATTGGAAGATACGCTCTGGTCACGTGTACCTGTCCACTGAAGATTCGTCTTCAATGTCGATGAGCGTCAACCGAAATTCAAAATCCTAATGCAAATGTGAATGTCTCATGTCCTCCTGTATTTTGTCCGGATTCATTATTTGACAGTTGAAATGCTTTCAATGTAGATTTTCAAATAGAAGTATATGAATTCAACAACGGCACTATAAATACGATGACAAAATTATAAATCTATGTAAATGGACGAGAAGATGAAGAGGATGGTGCAATGCAGGCGACTATACAACCCGTTGGTTCAGCTTGTCACTCTTATCTCATTAAATGCTCTTCTTTTTTTTCGCCTCTTCAAGTACTCTCATCCATCTCCAGCCTCTATTTTATTTCTCTTTCTCTCTCCCTTCAAATCTTCTTCTGCGATGTCATCTATTTTCTCCACGATTCTATTGGACACAGTTCATTGCTCAGGAACCGGAGCCGTATACCATTTTTAAAAATACTCTTTCTCTCTCATCCGTATGCAAATTCGTTCTGCAATTTGAAATTTTATCTTTGAATTACATTGACATTACATTTCTAGCAAGAATATTGGAAACGTAGTAATGTTGTAGAAAATCATATTGAATTACGTAAAAATATCAAAGTTACAAAATCCTCTCAAAACCTCCAAAAATAAATTTCCCAAGCTCCATCGTAATTCATAATTCGTAATTAATCATGTTCTTTTGTATTAGTGTGACACTTGGAAAATCTCTCTCGCAATAACAAACAACAAACAGAAACAGAGCCCCAGCTCTCTCTCTCACGAAACCAGATTTCGAATTTCAATTTGCTTGTGTGGTCAGTGACCAATGTGTCCATGGACATGGGCATATCCAGTACATTTTATAGCAATTCAATATAACTTTGAGACAATGATCGTATTACGGAGAGAAGAATTGCGCTTGTCAAAAATCTCGAAATATTATTTATGGCATTGTCAAATGTAGAGAGAGTGAGAGAAAGAGAGTTTGATTTAAAGCTTACACAGTTTATTAAGAAGAAATTTTTAATGATTTGGACTATAGAAGACAAGGAAAGGGAAAAAGGGAAAAGAACTGGTTGTGAATCGGATAAGTTTTTATTTACAAGGGCTCCTATCTCTCATCCCAGCTATTGATGAGTGCAGAAAAATGTGTGTACTTGTTCAAATGCAAAAATTGACGGTCGAGAGCGTAAAGACAGATAGGCAGACACACGGACATGGACATGAAAACAGTGGCAACTGTAGTTAGTGTGTGGACTGTGGAGTAAGCGGCAAAAGAACATGATGATACAATACGATACAATACAACAAAATAATAAATGATATATACCATCCATGAAATTTGTTACGGGGAATTATTGAGCAATTTCCATCATTCATCATATGATCATATCCAATTCTTGGATTTAAAATTTAAGATTCGCCTTTCTCCTCACGGAATAGTAATACACAATGGAGAAGAATCGAATCTACGGACAAAATCTACATGTGTATAATGTAAAACAAATATATATGGTAGCAATCTACAATCTACAATGGTAAAAAAAAGAGTTAAAGCGTGTAGACTTGGAGACTTTACTGGTCCGACTGTCGATACATTGACTGATGCGGAAGGCTCCCAAATAGACCACCACTATTTTGTTTTTTTATTGAATCACATTCACATTCACATTTCACATGGGAGCTGAATGTGAGTGAGTAAATACAACAGGACGGAACAGAGTAAGTATACATAGTAGAAAAGCAAGAAAGGAAATCTGTATTGGAACCTGTGGCGAGAGACCAAAAAGTATCAAACAAAAGCCCTCCTCTCTTTCTCCTCTCTTTCCCTCTCTATACATATCTTTTCCATCTCTTGCCCAGCTCGTTCCGTCCATCCTTTTTGTTCCTGTCTATAGGGTGGAAAATGCTTTGAATGAGTCCGTGAATTACACTTTATCACCTTTCGTACATGTAGAATATGTACATGTACATGTACATGCATACTCCACCACTCTTTCGTATTTACGTCCTTGTTTGCTTACTCACACACACACACAGTTGAATATGTTTCAATTTTTAATCAATTGCAACACATACCTGATACCTCGTACAATCAACTCTAAACTGTACTTCCTTATACCAACACGGAAATCTTCCAAATAACCGATCAATGCAATTCTTTGTACAGACAAAAAAAATTCTATAGAGTTTTTTTTACTTGCATGAAAATTTTTATTATTCATAAAATGCAATGCAGCTTTGCATTGCATTGCATTGCAGTTCACAACTAGTGTTAAGTAGCTTTTCGGCAAGTTACAAATGTGACTGCGTATACGTATGTATACACATGAAGACTTTCCTAAGGAAACTTCTTTTGAAAAAACTAAATACAAATAGTCCAAAATTTTGAACAATGACGAGGAAGTGAAAGTGAACAAAAAAACTGTACTACTCGTATTTTTTCGTATACAGATATAAATACCTTGCACATGAAGTTTTGAGCATATAACTATATAACTATGGCCAACAAGATAGAAAAATAATAATTTAGCTCTCATTTTTCTGTTGTGTGCTTTGTGAGCTGGACAAAAGGGTTTACCGTTTGAGAGACGAGGAAGGAGAATGAAAGTGAGGAGTGAGGTAGTGCATGGAATGGAATGGATAGGGAAAGTAGACTTGAATTGATTACTATTTTAAATAGTTGATGACTCCAGTGAGAGTTCCATGTAACTCTCATTTCCTCATTGATTCCCGCATATTAAATCACAATATTAATCAAATACAGTAAAGATTGCATCTCATCTATTTAATATATACACACACACACACGAGAGACTGGAGTAACTTAGTTTCCATTTTCCATTTTCCATATATTCATTCCGTCATTTGAAAAAATGAGCTAACGACAATTGCATATTGAAATATGACTGAAAGCTAATTTGACTTGGGAAATATAATCTATCTATACATGACAAAATAATGATATTTAGTTGGGATATTATTATAGTTTTAGGTCCTTTCACAAATTACATGCATGCAGAACATTGAGTATTTAGTATTTAGTAATATTTAGAGTCAGAGGGCTTTCACTCGTGTGAATCACAAGAGGGATATTCCAATTCCTATTGGCATAGATAATAATAAAATAGCGCTCAATTCAAGTGATTGTCGATGGCCACAATGCTCACACACGATTTGAAGGCAAGAGTCTCCACACACACATACACACACACGCCGAACAATCACTTGAGCCATGGAAAATGTATACATATGTGATAAAAAGATGGGTAGATATTCTAGATATGAAGCCACAAAAAATAAAAGAATCAAATAAAGAGAGAGAGAGAGAAAAAAAAACCCACTTCATCTTCACTTTCCCCTCAACGCCAAACTCTGACCATATTACTAAAAATCCCCACACTTTTGATATTCAAATACAATTTAATAACATACGTTTCTTTTTTTATACAGCATATACAGCAGTAATCTTCTACTTCTGAATGATGACATAAGTTTTGATTTTCAAGAGCCCATCACATTACCATCATCATCATCATCATCATCATTTGTCGTTCTCATCCCACGAATCTTTGAAAATAAAAGGAAATCCGAGGGAAAATATTTTCCACAAGTAACAATAGACAAAAATGAATTGAAATGTTTCAATCCAATAGAATGGAACATGGAAGTATGTAGCAAGTAGTACATTGCAAATTATTATTATTACTATTATTATTATCATCATCAATAGATTAGAGTATGAACATTGTGAAATGTCGTCGTCGTTCAGCACAGCTTGAGACTTTACAGTCCGTTCTAGTTCATTTTTGGATTTGAACTCTCTCTCTCTCTCTTCTAAATCTAAATCATCAAAATAGAAATATTGTGTAAAATTTTTCGGCACGTGGAAATGTCCACAGGAGGTCCCTTTGTCTCACCCAAAACATTTTTAATTGGCCCCTTGTTGAGTTTCAAGTTTTGTGAGAGTTCAAGTGCTCGGGTTCCTCTTTCTGCAGTGTACACCACCACTACATAAATGGAAAAGAAGAAGATTTCATTTCCATGCAAAATCTCATGTGTCTCGTTCATACATATAGTCTTCCGTCTTCACACAAGTAATTTGAGAAACGATAGTTAAATGTAGCAGCAAATCATTATAAATTTCTCGAGAAAGATTTTACGAGTCTTTACAATGAGTTTTGCAGTTAATAAATTGCTAAGGAAAAATCGTCGACGTTTGTATTTTGACATTTGACATGTTTTTTTTTTACAAGCACATGAAAATGAATTTGCTTGTGGAGATTACCCGAGTTAATTTTTTGACTAGGGATTTTTTAAGTATAGTCACCACCAACCAGGAGAAACTAAATAACTAAATGAAGAGCATGTATGGAGAAACTGTTAAGTGAGGTCTCGGAGTCCAAAGACATGCGATTGCATAAAATGAAACTCATTACAAGTGCAGGGAAATGAAAAAGAAAAAGAAAGAGGTTGGAAGTGCAAGTGTGGAGTCACCAGTTCACCAGTCACCAGTCACCCACATGCATATATGTATGTAAGTCAACGGAGAAGGACAAAACCTCACGCTCATCAATATTCATTTCATTAAAGGAGCTCTTCCTTCGAGTTGTGTGTTTTCTGTGGTAAGGAACATTTAATGCTGGTGCAAGTCGTAAAATCCTCCGAGTTACCAAATGCATAGAAGAACGTCATATTCCATTTCCCCACCCTCGTTGTGTTGTTGTTCGTATTCTATCTCGGCCTCGGCATACTGTGCTGATATATATCGTACCACTGGCGATGATCGTGATTCCTTTGGATTCTTTTCTCAAAAAATTCGACAGTCTTTAATGTCATGACGCTGCGTTTACGACGACAAATTATGGTTGAATATCTCCGGTCCCATCATATGCTCTCTTTTACAACTTTACAATGTTTAACATGGCAAATACAGAGTTTACATTGAATTTAACTCTCTCTCTCTCGCTGTGTCTGCTAGCTTTTAATTTTATGGTTTTACCCAGCACGCATTGTCTACAAATTTAACATCAAGTTCCTTGTTCCTTCCCTTTCCTTTAAATATATATAAAAAGCGAACGAGAAATGACATGGAGTAAAAGTGTATTAACTATTCATCTACTTTTACATGCTCGACATCCACATTAATTTTACACAGCAATATGAATTAACAGTTTACATTCTTTTGGAGATACTATAGATACATTACATATACTTTTGTTTCATTTTCATTTTCCAATCTCAGCTGCTCAGCTCTCAGTCTCAATTTTTTCTATGTCCGTACAGTGTCTCCACTCAAAAAAAGAGAGATAAAGAAGTGATCGTAACATTGTTGAATAAACTACCAATAAAAGATAATTGAAAGCTAAAATTACTATAGAGATATTTTAAAAGGTTTTTCTGTAATCAATACTCAAACGAGGAGTTCAAGATTTGAACTTCAAGTGCAGGAGTAACAAGAACAAGATTATGAATTAGGAGCATGTCAGCATTAAAAACTACAGACCAGGGAATACAGATAAAGCACAATGTATGTACTAAAAATGGCTTGGAAATTCTAATGCTAAAAATGTTGTTGGTTCTCTCTCTCTCGTGCCTTTTTAACGACCTATCATTTTTCTAGTGTGACGTGACACACTGCAACTTGGCTTTGTACTCTGAATGAAGAACACCTCAAACATCAAATGTCGAATCTCACACATATGGAAAATATCAGCAACTCAAAAATGATTTTCATGTTACAAATGAGAAATGAACTAACATGACACAAAGTATATCCGTTTACAAATCGCGTTTGTATCCATGTTGTTAGCCTTACAAGTGTAGCCGATGTGTGAGTGTGTAATTGTGATTTTTATATGAATAGATGAAAATATGATATTAAGTAAATAATGAGACTGTGGGTTTTTGTATAGACATCACATTTGTAATTTGAGGGTGGTGTGTGTGTTTTTGTGTGTATACCTATACAGATATGAGAACATCTCCTCATGTCGAGCACATATCATTAGTTATCAATGGCCAGGAAGTTTAAATCAAGTTGATTAATGAAGCTTAATGATCAACTATAAGGTGGCGCTATATGAAGGGTTCTAATTTCCTTTTCAGATTTGTTCATGTCTGACGTAGTTATAACTTGCTACAAGGAAGAGCTACCGCAGGAGCCGAGGTAAAGTAAGTACAAAATACTTAATGGAAGAGGTAACAGTAACATAAACATCACCAATGTCAACATTCCCTTCAGTCAATACCCACGCAATCAACTTTACTTTATTTATTTAATCTTTCTCTCTCCCCTCTCACACGATTATCTATATGTATATATATACAGTCTACAGATATCCTTCCGTGTCACTCTTTTCCTTTTGTGTTCATCCAATGAGATTTTGAACCACGGAAAGTGTAAGAAAACCATGAAAGTTTTCAACAAATGTTTACAAATGTACATTTAGAAATTATTATTAGACGCATCAAAAGTGAGACGGATTACTCATTTCAATTTACGTAATTCTGTTTAAAAAAACATATGGCATACATATTTCCTTCTTTATCCCATTTTTTGGTGGTGGAAAGAAAATGCAAGTGGAAACGAATGAGCCTTGACGAGGAAACTCTGTCTTGTACAGCAATCACACACACACACACAAATCATTTAATTGATGATCTCAAAATAATAATGGACTCGTTCACTCAAACACACATCAACTCTCGTGTGACAAGAAAACAAAAAGCCGTCGTTCTACGTACATTCACATGAATGAATGGTAACACTGTGCACACTTTGGAGTGTTGCGTTCGAGCCCTCAGGTCCTCATTTCCCTTTGTAAACTCTGTATGTAACTCGTATATGGCGTATGGGTGAACATGCTCTTCATCCACACACACACACACACAAGCATAAAAAATTGACATAACTTGTCACGTTCTAATATTTTTGTTGTGCAATATTTTTAGTGTGAGAATACACAACAATTTCATTGTTAACTTGAACAACCAATTTGGGTAGCAAAGTATAGAAACTGTGTGTGTAATCTTGTTGTACTACACACATTATATTATTATTATCTTGTATGCAGAGCACAATACCGTGCAGTGAAAACCCTCGGTTTTTTATGTACACTCTGGAATATCGGTAATAATGTGTTTGTGTGACTATATATACGTAAATATGTAGGGGATGTAGGAAGTTGAATGTTGGAAAACAGCAGAGACGAAGCGACGTGTCATCATTCATAGGGAATCAATCAAAAATCTGTATTTGCTCCACAGTAGAATTCAGTCTCACAACTACACAACTATACACACACACCGTTTTGTACACATTATCAAAGAGATGGACAAAACACACGGGGGAATTAAGGCACGTGACCAAAAGGTCCACTTGACCAAATCTCCACAATGGGGTCTCATTAGTCACTTGCTGTGCACTCAACCGGCGCAACCAACGTTTCTTTCACCATTTTCATCATGTTTTGTCTTTTCAACTGATTCATAATAATAGAGAGAACATGAAAGTCCATTTCTCTCTTCCCTGGAATTGCTAAATTCATTGAATTCAAACTCGTTTTTGCTCTCGTTCTCTTTCTCTTTTCTGGAATTGCAATCTACAAAAATGTCTTCACATATTGTATCAATAAAAGTTCAGGATTTCACATCTCCTTCAAAATTCATTTTAATACGATCAAAAACACGTTCAGGATTGAAATTTGCATGCAAAACTATTTAGAATAGAGCGAGAAATGTATGTAATGAGAAATGTCCCATATTGTATTTGGTAGTATGTATAAGTATTAGTATGTACTATGTAGCATAAAAAAGTGTGCCCAGTCCCTACATATGGATGAGCTTGGTGATATCGTAATAAAGACTGACAGAGGAGGAATGAGGGTTGCAATGTGAAGCGATGAAGCGAACTCTCAAGTCTCTCTTCAGAGCATCATTACATTTGGATAAATTTACATAGATGAGGAGTATCACATAATAATATGTTTCTTCCGTATGATTGCCAACTCAAGAGTCCCCCATTTGCATATTTGAGATGTATAATATAATATCCCTCCATGTACAGATATACATGTATTTTTTCCTATTTCTATTTTCCCTAGGAAATCGTGTGCTTATCCAGTTCTATTCCTAGTCGATTATTCTCAAACAAAGTGTGTGCATAAATGGGATTGTGTGTGTGTGTGTGTGTGTGTGTGTGTGTGTGTGTGTGTGTGTGTCTGTGTCTGTGTAGAGAAGAGGCTCCAGTTTTGTTCACATCTTAATATTTATGGATATGGACAATAGGAAGCACAATGTTGTATTATTAGGCTTGATGCCATGCCAACTTATCGTTAGCCGCCTCCCATCCTTACTTGTTGTAAATAAATATCCATTCCCAGCGCTCTTGAGTGCAATGAGAGAGAGAGAAAGAGAGAAAGAGAGAGAGAAAGAGAGAGATCCACTTCGGTGTGTTCCTTGCCACTCATAACATTATTGCATAATAACCCACGAATTTTCCCTCACCGTACAGTACATATTGTATAGTATAGTTAATATTGTATGTAACTGAGCAAATATCAAATTTGTACACACACGCATATTTCTATACACCAATTCAATACTCCAAACTTGAATGTTTAATGTACTCGATATGAAAAGTCTGCACAGTAGGTATGAACAAGTATGAAGAAAAAAAACCGGACTGAAATCATCATAAATCTTCCCCGACATATTGCAATTGCATCCAGTGGAGAAGTTCACAATCAGACTCACACTCATCCTCATCCGATCTGAATCAAACGTGACTGAAGACTGGAGAGCCACTGACTACTGACTGCAGACTATACAGAACAGAACCCTTGGAACAACACACAGCAAAACGAGTCGAGCCAATAAGGCACACGTCGTTGTCTCTCTTGAGAAAAATCCGTCAAAAAATTGATTCAGGAGCTCTGTTCATGCTCATACAGTCTCGAGGCTCTTGAATAGAAATATTTTTGCCAACTATCATATGCATACAGACTCTCAAGATAATATTCACAATTCACTCACAGGGCTCTCTCCACTCTTTCTCTCTCTCTCTCTCTCTCTCTTTCCCTCTGTGCATTGCATATGCATATGGGAGGGTGCAACAAAACAATAAGGCTACGAAGATTTCCCAATCCGAACAAAAAAAATACACACAGTTTTTTCTTCTCGGAAAGCCTTTCTTTTCCATCTCTCAGCTTTCAATTTTGAATCCCCTTCTTCCAGTTTCACTTTCAGCTCCTCTGCATCTTGATCGCTATCTGTCTGTTGACGTCAACCAAACCTATCCGAACAAGTCATAGCCCCTATGTACATAACATGGCTCAATAATAAATTCCATGTATGCAACGCAAATTCTAGTCTTTAGATTTTAGATGGAGGTTGTAAAACCCAAAGGCATTTCTTTCGGTGTTTCCTCGTACAAGTACAAAATGATGCAAACATATTTACTATTTATGCTATATATGCTTTACATTTTACGTAGTATTTAATCAGTTTTCTCCACAGTTGGTCTTTAGAATTCCAGTTCTGTTCATCTTCATTTTCATTGTAGAAAGTTGTAACTCATTTCTTTTGGTATAATAAAATAATAAAATTGTCACCAGGTTCAATTCCTTAATGTTCACTATCAATTGGGAAGAGCATAAAGTAATTATTATCCATACACAAATTGAGTACTTACTTGGGAAAATTGGGTGGCATTTTACAAGTGAAGTCTCTTCACTCTTCATAGTAATTTCCTTCTGAATTCTGCTGACGATTTATAATTTATATGTATGTCTATGTATACCGACTGGAAATACGAAATACAGATAACAAGGATGAAGATGAAAGGAACTGAAATTGAATATCTATACAGAGAATACAGACAGAGAGTTTACTTGTCCGAGGATTTCGTTCAAAGTTTCAATGTTATTTTCCATCAGAATATCAGAATTTTTTTGGGGCGGTTTCTGTTTCTCTATTTCTATAGACAAGTGGAAAAGGAAAAGCGAAGACGGGCCCGTAATGACTTATGAGTGTTGGCAAAAGATAAAATTTTATTACTTTATTACTCTGTGGAATTTGAAGAAGGGAAGCCTTTTTGGAGCAATAATTACAGCATGTAACATATTTTAGATTTGTTTGTCTCATTTTTGTATCATGAGGGTCAACTGTGAACTGAACTGATGGCTTTGTAATAAGTAAAAGTCAAACCAAACAGATGTTCACTCACAAGAAGAGAATCTTCTTCTTCTTTTCCTTCTATATACTATACTCTACCAGGCAAACAGTCAATTGGACTTGGAGGAACAACAAAGAAAAAAAGAAAAAACACCGAGCCAAGAATAAAGACGGAGAGACAGAATAGAGAGAGAGAGAGACCCACAAGGGAAAAAACTGTAGAGGAAACCTCGTTGACGTTGACAATATTCAACAGTTTTCCCGTTGTTTTGCCTCCTTTATCTCTATCCCATTTCAAGCTTTTTTCCCTCTCTCTCTTTCTATCTCTCTCTCTCTCTCTCTCTCTTTCTGTCGTTTCGTCCCTGTACCCTTGTTGAGTGTCTGTTGGAAGTCAAACCAAGTGTGGCAAAAATATTCAGATGCACACAATAAATACAAATACGAGCTCGCTGGGTGCTTTTGGTAAACTTGTCGACTAGTTACGCTTGTAAATGGTGATGGTGAAGATGTACAGAGATTTCTTTTCAATTCCAATTGACACATCCACAACAAGGGTAATCATAAAGAGTCTCGTACCGAGTACGAGATAGAAAGGCAGAAAGAGAAGAGAGTTGAGGAGGGTAAATGGTGGATGTACGATATACATATGAGCAATAAACATGTTGATGGATTTATTACTTGATTAAAGGCTTTTGGGGATGTCTCAGCGTAGCAAAGAGAGCATAAACATGGTCACCGTTCATCAGCTATTAGGAGTCCAAGTCTAGTTCAAAATGTTCAAATTATTCTTCTAATGTGTGGATACAGTCACAACTTTCAGTTCGTCGTCAATTGTATTCCGTTTGTTGGTCATTGTTGGCCTTTTTGGCATGAGCCTTCCGTGGTCAAAGAAACACCCTCAAGAACTGAACATTAGTTGTCAATATTGGAAAACAGGGCGGTGTTCCCTTTGACAAACATTTTCTTCATTTGTATACGTTAACTTTCTCAATCTTGGAACATAATAACTCACTACAAGCATCAAGAAAGTTGAGTTTCTAACAATAAGCAAAACAGCAAAACAAAAATAAATACATTTAAAATCTAAATTGTGTAGACTTCTGTCCCTTTCAAGTCGAAATATGAAGTCAAAAATTGAGATATGTTTGTCGCATTCTCGCATTTAGACTTTTTCTATGCTTATAAACTCGAGATGAACCTGAGACAATTCAAAAAATAAAATAAAAAAGAAACAATGTAAGTATAGTTTTAATTTAAAACTTTTAAATGTTGACAGATATTTGCATAAATTGCAAACGAATATCAGACAAGTATTAGATGGAATCCAAACGGGATTTGACAATGGGAAAGAAATCAAGTGGAGCATCTTTTGAAAAGTGGAGGAAATTTTTTAATCTGTGTTATCTAAATATTTTGTGAGAAAACAAAGGGAATACTTATTATGATTCCCTGTCGTTTGAATCCTGTGTGCTGTGTTTTCCCTGCTCTCTCCATTTGAAATCAAATTCAGTATTCAGAATTGCTAATGATACTTTAGGCATCCCCTTTGAAATAACATTGATAATCATTGCGTATTTACTCAGATGTCATCGTCAGAGAATTCAACTCATATCTTTCCCACTTGCAACTATTTTGACAGTCCGCAGTGCAGTAGAATACTGGATCTCATATACAAAATACACACGCACACAGACAATCCCCTCAGTCTTTTGGCTTATATTACATAACAAAACAACAGTGATACTCTGGATCCAGACATTTAATCCACTTGAAACTTGAAGGTATACGCATAATGGATTGGTGATGATGGATTTAATTAGTTAACTATATACAACTGTTTACTTTTCTTCTTGACATTGAACCCGATAAATTCCACAGCTTTATTCAATTCACACTTGAAACTTTTGAGTGAATTTGAGAAATTTGAAAAGCAAGCAGCTTCATACAGATATGTGTGCATACTGTGCATGTGCATGTGTAAACATTATGGCTATATATTTTCTGGTCACATACTTATTATTTTATACTTTTGGTTTTGAATGGCTTTTGTCATGCACACAGTGACTGTTTGTGTGTGAGTGTGTGTCATTTTCAGTTCCTCCCCATTGTTAAACTGAATTCAAAGGAAATAAGGTTATTCAAGTGGACTCTTCTCTCGGCAAGAGAGACAGAGAGAGCGAATGAGAGAGAGAGAGAGTGAGAGAAAAAGGTCTGTTTTCAAAAGAAAATTTGATTTTTGATTCACCGCCTCAAAACCTCCATACTTGAGGACCATCCAACAAAAAAATATCAGTCCTATAGAGAGTAAAGTTATTTTCCAGAAAATTGAGAAATTCAATTTTCTCCTTCCTCGACACGATTATGGCTCAAAAGTTCCGCCCCTAATAAACCTCACACAGTTGATTTTGCCCAAGAGAGAACAGAGGGAAAGAGAAGGAGAGAGAGAGAGATAGAGAGAGAGAAAGATGTATAGTATTATAACAAAAGTCATGACCTAGGACTAGAACTAAAAACCTTCTAAATCTAAACTATTGAGTTACTTCTGGTTCAGCCTCGAGTACAGCTACAGAAACAGACAGAATTCATCTTTAAACGCTCGATACCAATTTATTTATTGTCCCTTTAACTCTTTCAACCTTTGAATTCATTCAATCCCTAATCTATTTTTATCATATTCCACTCTTATTATTAAATTTACTTTGTATTCCCCATTCTCAATTCTTATATGATAGGGAAAAGGTTTTTTTATTTTCAGGCAAGTGTGAATGATGTGAAGGAAAAAAATGATTTCAATTTCATAAATTTGGATTTGGAAAAATAATGTAACGTTGTTGTACCGTACCACAGACAGAATATGTACTTTAAAGGTATATTGAGGGAAAATGCAGGATGACAGACGAGACGACAGAGGCCTTTTGATCATGTCATGATGGCGTTAAATGTTAAATCAAGGATTCCCTCGTGTATTATTTCCGAATACCAACGTTTAAAGCACATTTCCCCTCAGTCAATACCAATAGTTTCTCTCTCTTTTCTCTCTCTCTCTCTCTGTCTCTCTCTACTTATACTTTCCAGGCTTGCAGTACTTTATCAAATTTTGAACATTTTTATTGCTCTGTAATTTGATTAGGACAAAATACAAAAACAAGCCCATGTCCTACACAGCTTCAGTTTACACATATAGACCTTGATATAATATAGGTACAAAAAAAACGATGGCGATGACACTGGAACACTCAACATGACCAAAAGTGAGGACGTTCAACGTTAAACCGTGGCCACATTATCACTGTGCAATGTGCATAGAAGTAAAAGTTTTCTTATAAAAACGGAACACCCCACTGGATGCTCCATAATTTCGTTTTCGTTTTCGTTTTCTATTTCCCGGTTTCATTGACGTGTCTATAAAGTTAGGGAGAGGTCAGTCATGTGTGTGAGGAAGACATGGCCTCTGGTCATCCGAATTTAGTGTTGTTGGCCATGTTTTTATACCTATATGTATAGTGATAAAATCCTCGTAATTCAATAGGGTGTGGAACTGTGTGTGTGTGGAGGGTCACGGCGGAAGTTAGTGATATCCATGATGCAATAAATATTTCTTCAGAGCTCAGCTGGCGATTCCATACGATCAGAAAAACATTAGACTATACATATACATACAATATATATAAATGTGATTTATAAATTTATGAACTGTATATATAAAAACAGAAAAAATACTCAACGTCAATTCACCACGCTCTCTTCCCAAAAGTTCTATAACACTAACTCTTGATTGCTTCATGCTCTATCCAAAAATTAAAAATCAAGTTTTTTTTGTACAAAATGTGAAATATATAACAACAAAAACGTTTTTTTTACACACAGCTAAAAATTATAGAGAGAAAAACTATACATACTGGCTACTGAGAAATTCTATTTAATTATAATGATTCATAAACTCAAAATACGTAGAACTGAGACTTTTCTGTACAATAAATTTTGATAGGGCATTGTTAGTTTATATTTATGAGATTCAGATTCATGAGATTGGCAAAGGGAAAAAAAGTGATTGGGGTCTAACGAAAAGTGTAATCACCATGCAATAATAATTATGATGATGATTGTCTTAGTCCAAAGTCCAAGAGACATGTGACATAAACAAAGATTTAGTGTTTATGTTTATGTTTATTTTTCTGTGAGCACACAGATACAAATTTTATGCTTGTGCTCATCTCTTTCTCTGTTGGGAAATGTATTGAAGATTAGTATGAAATGCATATGGATATTTTTATTTAGGTTTGGACTCTGTGTCTGGTCTGTGTGGAGGACTAAAAGCAATTATGAAATATAAGATATTTGAGTAGAAAAGAAAAGGGAAATAGGAAAAGAGAGAGCGAGAGAACTCAGCATGAGTATTTGGTGGATTAATAAAGGAAATGGTGAAAGAGCATTATTTTATTTATTGTCGATGGAATAATGTGATGACTTTTGGTGGATGGACAAGAAAGAGAGAGAGAGAGTTTGCCGACCACAATATCCAGAAATGGACAATACATACGGGGGAATCGTATATATATATATAGATACAATGAGGATGACAATGAAATGGTATGAAGCAAATGGCCCCATCTGAATTCATGGATATCCAGGGACATGACCAAAACTATTGCCACTCTTCCTTTCTTTAGCGAATCTCTAAATCATCTGTAATATGACAATAATTGACCATTCTCCTATCGCATATGTGTGATTCTTGAGAGAATCCTCTCAGAGAAAAAGCATAAATTTTACCCCAAATATAGATTTTATGTTTGTGGTCGACATGGTTCAAGACAATGAAGATGTTTTCACACAGCAGCTGCTCCTTTCTCCCCCGAAAAACAGACAAACCTTTCACACTGAAACACAAACTATCCATAGTGAAAATTACTTTTCCCTTTCATCTCCATCCTCCTCTCTCCATACACAAGATACAATACGTATAAATGTCTCATAAATAATTCCTATATAAATTATAATTACACATATTTTGATACATATGTATTTCATTTATGAATTGGAATTTCCAACTTGCCTTTAGCCGTTCTCATATCAAATTTGAAATTTCATAGTGCTCCAAAATTATTATTATTGAAACTCCTTCATTATCATTATGATTTGCAGTTTCTACAGAATGAAGTTCCCCCAAAATCAATTTGCATACTCCATGACAAATAAGGAACGTCAACTTTATAAATTCCATCAGTTTGCAAAACATTTGTGTAAAAATAAAGGGGATTTCTGTAAAAAATTTCAAATAACATGAAAAAATGGTCAAGAAGTATCTATAGAACTATAAAGTAAAGGGAATTTTATATCTATACCAATTTTATACATACCATGCGAGATATTTGCTATATTCACTTTAGCGGCTAAAGTTTAGCCAGTGAGTTTTGTATAGGGGAAATGTAAAAAAAAGGACGTTTACATTTTTTTTTCATATCACTGCCTAAAATATCAACAATTCAGTGTCTCGGGTTGTGATTTGAGATCCCGAATCTAACTGCTCCTTGTTAGATTCGGAGGAAAAATGATCTGTCACCAGGAAATCACTAGAGATTTTTTTTGTCCATATCAAAAGTCCTAAAGTCCAAGCGGAAATCCAGATTCAAAATGACCGACTGTCAACGGGGATCTTGTAATGAGCTGATTATGCGGAAAAAAATCGAGTGTATTTGGATTCCCCAAAGAGCGAACGCTTTATGAAAATCATCTGCTATTTAGTTGAGCAATATGTCAGTGTCTTTTTTTTATTTCCCTTTTTTTTTTTACAAGAATTTTCTCCTTCCCCCTCATTCTTTTCCACAATTTTTTTTCCCTCTTGCTCTCTCTCTTTCGGCTCATTTCTTATGTACAATCTACTGACTACTGACTACAGATAGATAGCCGTCCGAAACTCGATCTGCCTGTATTCTTTTTACACTGTAGTTTTTCCTCCCGATGAATCTACGAGCAACTTACCATTAACATTTATGTATTTCCTTTCGACTTTCCATCTGTACATGAACATAAACTCCAGGTTATCTTTTGACATTATTTTTATTTTCGTTAAACCCTGAAATGAAATTATATATATGTATCAACAAAATCCTCATGTGTACCAATATCGTAAAATTTTGCTCATCGCGAGTTTCAGTTTAATTTTTTTTAAAAGGTTCACTCATTTCCACATGGGCTTAAAAAAATCCCCATTTTGATATCGATTTTAAGATTTAATATAAAATATTTTGTTAACCTTTTATTTGAAAATGAATGCATGAATCCAATATGATATTTGAACTGGAATGTGTGTGTATAGAACTGTAGAAAGTCAACAAAGGTGACGTTGTTTTATTGTGACAGATGTGCGGTTGAGGATCTCTCTTCTGAAATGAGTATTGGAAAAAGCTCAATGTATCAAATTATTACCGTCCCACTAAATACACAGCTCTACAGCTATATAGCTACAGCACCCTCGCTTTTCTCCATTAGTTGCCAGTAGTGAAAGTGTGGAAATGGAAGTGGAAACTCCATGGTTGCTCCGGATTAGTGCTCAATACTCTCCTCCAATATTTGGATGAATGAACGAACGAATGAACGAACGAATGAATGAATGAAAGACCAGAGAATGATCATGATATGCAACCAAAGTGCATGTGCAAATGCACGTGGAATTCAAGGCCCCAATAAAAAAACATAAAAAACCTGCCGCTGCCTCTATATTCTATATACTTTCCAACTTTTCATTCGTCGTCTCATCATTCTGCATGAGATGAGCAACTGTAACTACCATTTCATACACGTAATGTGCGTGTACATGTACATGACCGTTTAGTGATAGTCCAAATGACTTGTGCATATAGAATAGACTCACACACTTGTTTCAAACCCAATCTGGCACCTTGACTCCATGTACATTGCAACTGAGGCAACAGCTATCGTATATATGTACAGTTATCAAGTTATTGCTACATTTTCTATTGTACAATGGGGGAAACAATCTCAAATTCATATACATACGTAGATTCATACATGTCATGAAGGCCTTGTCTAAAAGTCAAGATGACATGGAGATGGAAGCACATAAAAAAAATGTGCACTGCTTGAACCTAAACCCCCAAAAAACGTTATCATTATCGTGCATGTTTCTTTTCATTAGTATCTAATGTGTCCCTGTATATTTCATATAAAAATGGAACCACACCACACATCATCTCAACTTGTTGTGTATTCATTGGATTTTGGATTTCGTCATTGTCATTTGTAGGAAACCTGTCAACGTCATTTTTTTTTCACCCGAATTTTCAGCTTCACTTGCTTCAGGCAAACATATGTGATGGATTCACAGTTCACAAGTCTCGATAAGTTAAATACACATCCGAATCCCACATTCTACATTCTGAATCAGAGAATTTGATTTCGATGACAAAACACACATACAATTTTTTTTTACATTTGAACATTTTAAATGATTCCTTAAACGATGGAATTGAGTTATAAAAATAGAACTGATTGTACTTAGAAATGTATTGTCCAATATGTTATGAGCAATTCCAATGGAAATTGGAATTTAAAAAAATCCGTTTATCTTGTTTCCCCTACGAAAAGAAACCGAATAAATTTTTGACATGAGAATTAAAAAAATAAAAAGTATTTTATCTGCCATATTTTAGATTCTTTTATACTCAAAAGTGTTTTGATTGCAAGTTGTACACGGACGGTTAGTCATCTCGACGTCTTGAAAAAACTCCAAGCCATTTCGTACACAGATCATCTACACATTTTCTCTACTCTTATCCGATGACTTGTGTAGAAAATATATATTGTGTGTAGGTATATTTGTTTGGGAATATAGGGAAAATATAGTATAGTAAAAGTAAAAGTGAAGGAGAGGGAAAGAAGGAAGGGGAAAAAGGGACCATTTAAAATTTACGACTTTTCTTTTTTGTCCAATTTGCTTCCACTTATGATGATTATGAGCGGAAAATGAGTAAAGGCTTGAAATATGACGAGATATATATATATGGGCGAAAAAGGCAGGAGTTTTGTTGGATTTGGAATTAAATCAGTGCCAGTGCCCCATTCCTAGGGAAAAAAGCAAGAGCGAAAGGGTATACAATGCACAATACAGAATAATATGTACAGATACACATGTACATACACACAAAAGAGCTAGACCAACCCACACTTGACAATTCACATTTATTTATTTACTCATTTGAGATTTTTATTGGTGTGAGCATTTACTCATGTCTAAAAAAAATTTAACCAAATAGAACCAAATGGAATCAACATGGAGCAAAATAGAGAGAAAGAGAGAGAGAATTTTAAAGTATCACCAAAGAATGGTGGATGGAACATAAATAGTTATTTGCTAGTTTTCCAGTTGCAGTAGCAGTCGACCGCAACACAATAATAATGACAATGCACTCCCATGTACTGTACAGACTACAGATGAACACATGCACATAGACATAGACTGTCAAGTCACAATAGAAAGATGCCATGAAAATGAAACGCATTTCAATTTTATTAAAAAACTTGCGGTGGTTCGGATTTCGGAGTATTCCAAATCCAATGTGGAAATAAATGAGATGGGACTTGCTGTTGTACTTTAGATTTTAGAGAGTTTCAAGTAGCCATTTACTACCTCATATTTACATGTAATTTTTTTTCCCTTGCTCAATAAGGACTCAATATTAATCTGTAAACTGTGGGAGCTACATGTGAAACAAGTACAAGTTGGTGGCATTCGACTCCCTTTTTTCTACTTTCTACCCGCTGTATGTATGTAGTGGTTTTATTATGCTTCTTCTCCTTCTTCTCTTGTGTCCTCCACTCCACTCCATTCCATCGAATATCCTTAAATGCTAAATATCCAATTTTATTACTTTTCATTTTACAGTGACAATCTTCTGTCGCTTTTACTTTCCTCTCTTCGGCAACACTCATTCCCGTTACACACATACATATACTAGGTATATAAAAAATATAAATTCCCAAACGTAAAACACGCAAAGTGTGGTCTGACTTTTTTTCTACCAAAAAAAAAGGGTTCATTCGCTGTGTCTTTTTCTCTTTTTAACTTGTACAATTTCACACATTACGTTCTCCCTATGTAGCCAACAATCGTCCACACACACACAGTCAACACTGAAGAATTTTCCAATTTCAAATCCAACCTTTGAGGAAGAAAAAAACTATAGTGAAAAGTATTCTATATTCTAGACAGACGGAGGACTCGGTTTTTATGATAGTTGGGATTTTCTCGTGTGGCAAAAGAAGAAGAATAGGGAAAAAAAACTAGGGTGATTGCTCACACAATCAAAGTAAGCTTTTCCTCGCGTATATATATATCTATACATGGAGGTTTTTCCTGAGCCCATCTTGAAATTGAAGTGAGATTTACTCTTCTCATTTTGATCAAAGTATTTTGTATGTATTCGTAGAGTCTAGTCAAACCATTTACCGTCATCATCATCATAGTTTTTATTCATCGTCGTATATATTCTTTCTCTTTCTCTCTCTTGCGCGTTTCTTATTTGGTCTTTGCGTGTTTTATTCTGTCAATTTACGACCAAGAGATTTTCTCTACAGTAAAATATAAGAATTTTTGCTAGAGCACGCGTGCCTTATTTACTGATAAATCCGTGGTTGACATCCACACATCCACGTTTTGAACCACCGACTATATAGTCAACTAGTCTGATTGAGGTTGAACAAGGCATTCCCTTTTGTTTACTACTATAATAAAAATGGCCACTTGTAAAAACAAAAGTTTCTACAGTAAGAAGTAAAAAAAATAAAAAAAATACTCAAATGTCAGAGGATTTTTTTATTCCTGGTAAGTCAGTGGTTTGAATGGAAGGTTTTTTTTTATCGGAAGATGAGATAGATGGATGCGGGATGCGGGATGCTACAGATAATTTTGAAGTCGCACAGATTTGAGGTTACATTTTCATTTTGCCTCAAAATCATATTCCAATCGTCGTGTACAACTTCCATTTGCCTCATTTCAATTGAAGCCTTACACACAGAGAAAGAGACAAGAATAAGAGTGAAGGAGAGTTCATCAGAGCTTGAAATTTGAATGACATTATTTATTATGAGCTCACTGGTGCATCCGATCACATTTCAAAATGTCATGAGACGACTGTGCACTTCGTAATACAAACTCCTGTCATTTCACCCGCTCAACTATCTATCATTCACTGACTAACGATGAGTATATTCCTCCACAAAGTCAGAATCGTTCCGTATATTCCTCATATCCATCCATTTCCATTGTCTAATGTCTAACATTCCCAACCAAATTCCAAATCTCCTTCCAAAATTCATCGATTCCTCTCGTTCCGCAGGGAAAAAATCAGGGAAATGAAATACATTACGAAATATTATGTGTATTCGCGATTAAAATTAAAACGGACAGAAGAACATAATAATAATAATAGAAAATAAAATGAAAATGGGCAGTAAAAGTAAAAGATGGAGATCGAGGGAAGAGTTAAATCTAATCCTTTTATTTGCTTGTACTGATACATACTGCAAAGTCGATGCGAAATGATATATTTTTTTTATTTTGGTAAATTGAAAGAGTGGAAAATGGATGAAAAAGCTCCCGTCAACTCCTTTTTGACCTGTTTTGTGTGTCGTTTGTACATATAGTTTGTACTCTCCTTGAAAGAGTCTCTCTCTCTCTCTCACTCTCCTGATGAATTCATGGTTGTAAATCTGGAGAGTTGAATGAAACGGAAACGGTTGTCAGAGCATGAAGCGTCTAATCGAATCATTCAACTAAATGAATTGTCTTTCCCGTTACATTCTGACTTTCGGCTCCTCATACACAAAACCACCCAGACAATCCACACACAGAATACCGAGAGAAAATCTTTTCCGTCTTGATTCCTTCATTTGATTAATATTCAAAATTCCGATTCCAAGTTTGAGAATTCACGTAAATCTGAGACTCACAATCAGAGTGTTTAATATATGTATGCGAGCAATATTTTGAATATTGTGACTCCTGACAAAACAGAATATCTCCTTTCTCTGTGTGTAATGTAATGTGTAGTTATGTACAAAACCAAAACAACATTTATCCTCAATCCTCATGGAAGCGTAACGTTAACGTAAACGTAAGCATAGAGGATATTTTACATTGGAATTATTATAAATTATAATACTACTACTCCAAGTTCTAATAACAAAACACTTGACAATCCACGACTGTCTACGTTTCCAACTTTATTAGTATTATTATTATTATGTACCTATTCTAAATTCTAAATTCTCGAGTCGATTGGAGTGAAGAAACCATGATAATGAAGTAGCTGAATTTTCCTTGATCTTACACATTTACCCTCTACATTGAAGTAACTTATACTTATGCATTTTGGCTATACTATATGAAAAGGCAATCATTTTGATTCCCTGCAGATTTGCATTCGTTCGTTTCGTACCCTCTCCACGAGTGCAATGACAAGTCTCGCTATAAGATTTATGACTTTCCACCCTGCTGATGAATGGGACTGAGGATAAGCAAGTCGTCTTACCACTTACCCCTATATACCACCACCATTCTGTGTCCATGTCCATCCACGTAACATCATCATACTCACATATCCACAGTGCCGTTTTTTCAAACATAGACGAATAAAACTTGATCACTTTGTATATCAATAGCTGAGTTTCAGCTGCTGAAATAATACAAAATATATCTGTAGAGACTCATTACGAAATATCTTAATAATAAATATGTACACAAAATGGTGCACCACCCCCAAATATCTGTATGTATACGTACGAGAGCAAAGATTGCTATGCGTAAAACACTTGAAAAAACTGATTGCAATTTAAAATGTGATTTGAACATTCGTCAATGCCAATATAGGTATTTTCCATTTTGGCTACTCAAAATTCGAAATCGCAAAGAATGCGAAATCGAAATCCCAACACTTGGAAACAAACACCACACACTTTTGACAAGGAAAATATTTGTTTTCCTATCACGTTCCACTGTTTTGTCAACGTTTCTACGTGCTCAACAGCAATGACCTACAATTTAATAAATGATGCGTAATACAGAGAATCTACCTGTAATTTGTTCAATTCTCTGTCAATTTATATATACTTATACAGTTTTAAATATGATCAACTGAAATTTGCAAATAGTAAGACAACCATTTTTCGGGTGGATTTCCGATGAAAAGATTGTATAATTCAATTACATTTTGTATTGAGTTTAAAAATGATATGAAAGTAAGATTATTTATTCATATGACATGGAGGACAATGTAGAGCGCTCGCACAAATTTTTTTTCCCAATTTCCAAGGCGTAATCATGAGAGACAGAGAGAGAGAGAGAGAGAGAAAGAGATAAGGGAGAAGAGCCGATAGAATTAATATAATTTGGGTTTCAAATCTTGTCGTCAGAGATAACGATTTGAAAGTCAACCATTTCACATTTGCCCGAGTAAAAAATTGAGATCATTTCTTAGCAACCCACACCATCCAGCCAATCTGTACATATTAAGCTTTAAATGGCATCACACACACACACACACATATGACCATGCACATACACATACACATGTAGACTATTGCAGACACACGCGGGGACGCCCATGAAGAGAGGAAACAAGAAACAATGAAAAATTGAATTTTTTCCCGTATGGAACCCTATTATGCAAATGATACTGTGATGGTGATATGCTGACTCCGGGTGGAAGCCAAAAACCGACCGAATACTCACTTCCGACCCAACAACCCAAGTAATCATAGAAGAGCGAGGAAAAAAAAGGAAGATATCAAATTTAATGTTCTATTATTCTTCTTTTTTTTTCTTCCTTCTTCGTCTTCTCCGTCTTTTTGTTCATTCCTTTTTTTCCTATTAGTCTCTGCCACAAGCTCAAAAAGAAAAAAACTTTTACTACATTTTTTATTCAATTTTTCTCCGTATGCAGTATGTACGCACATTCAACTGCTTATATTATCCTAATGTTCTTCGTATTACGCACCCAAATAAGTTGATAGACATAATTAAATTATATTCACTTTTTAATTTTAATTACACCGCAAAACTCCACATCTTTCCCATGACTAACGAAAAAAGTGAAAAAACACATGCAGACAGTCTGTATAGTTGACGACGGATCTTTCTGAGCATTATGTATTTTATCTGTATCAATATCAATAAATATCCACAAACATCTATTCAGATTGTTAAAAGTAAAGGGTTGGAGATTTGAAGAATAGAAAACATTAAAATATTTGTAAATTAAATGGCTCCTGAGAAAAACTATAGAGGTATTAATGGCGGTTTAAAAAAACACACATCGTAAAATAATTACACACAGAAGGTTCCATTTTCAAAGTTCAAAAGAAATTGATTCAGTTTAGAACGGGACATAAAAAAACAAAAAACACGCATATATGACTTGATAAAGAAATCTCAACAGAGATAACATTTAAAAAAAACACCCGGACGTTTATTAAACCCTTTATTCCTATCTGGAAATTAGAATAGGAGGCAGAAGAAAATCAAGAAAAGTTCAAGTCGTAAATGTGATCATAAAATTATGAGAATGCATTCATCATTTTTCATTAAGAGCATCTAGAGTCAAAATTCACACACTGTATGACTGTATATATGTACATACATGCATCTTTTTATCAATTTTATTACTGAATATTAGACGATAGTTTTCAATCACCCGTTCTTCCCAGGCACTGCATAGCCATGAATAACCTGTCTCTCTTCTGTATAACATATCTGTACGTTTAAAGGCCACACATTACTATTACTACAGTTTAAAAACCAAAACGTTTTGTATTATTTTAGCTATACATATGATCTATATGTATATATATTTCAAAAGGGGAGAAAATCTGTGTGTAGGATTTAATAGTGGTCGCAATGGCAAAGAGTGTGGGGTGAGCTGGTCTTCATGTAAGTACTTATTTTTTTGTCATCCTGTACCTGTGCAACAAAAGTGTGTAAAAGTAAGAGAGCAAGAGTGCAAGATGCAAGATGCGAGCTCGTTGTGCTCAAAGGGTTCTCCGCAATGTACATATACACACACACACACACACACACACACACACACACACATGATTTGAGTCTATCAGTATCAGTACACAATATACATGATAATGAGAGTGGTGGCAGGTAATAAAATTCACTTTACTTTATTCAACCAAAGCCGTTATTCTTTGAACTGTCCTGTAACTTGGTTTTGGTTTTGGCTTTGCGTTGGCTTTGGTGGTTTGGTCATACTTAATTCCATATTTCAGTGTAGAAAAGAAAAAAATACAGGACAAATGACCGCCCTTCAAGAAATGTATGTATCTTATGCACATCAAAGTACAGATACTAATGGGTTCTACCTCCTGGTTTTGTCCTCCTTGCTCCACACATACATACTCTGTAAGCTACAGACTGTAACAATCCTTTTGTATTTCTATTTACTATGACGATGGTGATGAGAACGCTCACTGTAGATATCATACGATATGTAAATCTGTACGCAATGCAATTCCCTGCACAGATATTGCACTCCTCTCCACTTGGTTTTTACCTTGCATACAGGAATTAATATGAATCGACGGGCAACTAAGGAACAAGTAAAAGGCAGGTCTGTACGTTTTTTTGAGATAACACATGATAATCGTCTTAAGTCCACACAGAGAATACAAAGTAAAAGCTATCATTTTTAGAGCTTGGACTTGGACAAAGAAATTCATATAAATTGAGCGAGTGGTAGGAAGAGCAGAAAAATTACAAGGATGAAACTCTTTTTTGTGTGTGTATTTGTGTACAGTCTGTACAGTCTGTATGTACTACATACTCGAGTTGATATTGTCAAGTTTGTCGGTCGAGTACAAAAAAATTCCAACTCCTTGTACTCTGTATATATCTGTAGGTACTGAACTGATGATATGTGTCATGTGTGTGTGTGTATGTGTGGAGTCAGGCCGTCTCAGTCTCCCCGTTGTGCTCTGTTATATGCTGGAGCGTTGAAAGGGTTTTGATTTCCCACTTGAAGTTGATCCGAAAAACGCTCCTCACTCTCTGCAACACGACCAACTACATACAAACTGCAGAGGTCCATTCATTTCATTTTCATCATTTTTATCCTTCTTTGACTACAACAAATACAGATACACAGGAGACAAGAAAAAAAGCTATACATATGAAATTGAAAGTCACAGAACATGAAAGAAATCCTTAAAAGTTGGTCGTGCCGTGTGTTGGTTGTATCAGTATACTTGGAGTTTGGAGTTTGATAGAAACTGCGAGACTCTCTCTCTCTCTCTCTCTCTTTGTCAGTCAAATAGTAGTAAAAACTTCAATCGAAAGCTCCAAAATGTCGTAAATAAAATCTTTAGAAAGAGACACAACGGAGAGTCTGAATTCAATTTGATGGCTATGGAATCTGTAGGTACAGATACATCGAAGCTGGAAGGCAGAGGAAATAAAAATCAAAACCCTGTGTTGTACACGATATCGACTAAATGTCTGCACCACCCAGATTCAAAATCAAAAAATCCTGATCCAACATTGAAAAAAAAAACTCGATAGATTTTTTCTGTATCCTTTGGTTTCGATTGAATCGGAAATGTTAATAATAAAGAAGATCGTAAAAGTCATTTTAATCATCATTATTGCTTTTCCCAATAGAAGCTCTTGTAGATTTACAACAAAAGTCTATACGTTCAGATTGCATTGTATCAATTGCCATGAGCTTTTCAATGATGAGAGCCATTATCATTTATTTGTGTTGTATATAGCAGCCACAATTCTTTGCAGATTCTCTCTGCAGTGATTTTAAATATAGTATTGTGAACACACACACAGATAAATACATTTAATAACTTTTAAAAATTAAGCCATTTAATTTTTTCTCAAGTCCCCAAGTCATTAAAATCATCACGGCTGTATTGATATGAAAAACAAAAATAACAATGCTAAAACATTAAATTAAACAATGAAATTTGCAGTCCCGTTTCAAAATCAGTAGAGAAACTACCTGACTGCTAGTACAATCATTTTATTACCAGTGGAGCCATATATTACAAAATACCAGTCAGATTGTAGATTGTAGAACCAAGAACAAAGTGTAAAAAAATAAAAAAAAATAAAGGTTAATCCATTGGTTTGTCAGTGTCGGCGCGTCGGGAAAAACAAATATACAAGAATATTTTAAAGGATTTTCTTAAAAAATCATACAGTCCAGAAAAATATTCTGGGAGAAAAAAAAATACTTTGCTAATAAAACGCATGTGAAATTCATCTATGGCTATGAGCTATCGTATTGGTTTGGTTAGTGTGGGGACAATTCAAGAGAGTGGAACGGTGAATGGATTTTGGGGAATTGAAACCGGTTCCTCAGTCGCATAAATTATTTAAAGTGTGTATTCTTCATCTTTGGTCATGGCTTTCATTTGGCATGTGAAAAAACATGCGAAGAGGAAAAGTGCCCTTAACTTGTTTTCCATTAAGGACTTTCAACTTTGCTGGAGATCATTCCTATGTACAATATGTTTATGTAGATATTTTAGTGGATGGAAAATATGCATAGCATACGATAGATATAGATTTTGGTAGGACATATGAGATATTTTTCGGATAACGGTCTCTCTCTCTCTCTCTTTCAATGGTTTGCACTTTGAAAGACTCAAAATAATAATAATGATGATAATAGAAATAATAGATAATTTGTGAAAATAAGTAATTTAGTAAACAAGGAGGGAAAAAGGGTTGAAAATGTTGTGGATAATGTTAAGCTGTCCCATTAAGTGACGGAAACTTTTGTTTGAAAGTGGCTCTATAGCTTTCAATTACCAGGCTACTTAGCCAGTGTCTGTGCTCAGTTTTCCAGTTTCCATGTATAGAGAAGAGAGAGATAAAGAGCTGTAGCCTTTTCCCCTCACATTAGGGAAATCCATCCATCGTTAATTAAATAAGCTATGGAGCATGAACTGCGTGCAACTACAAGAAATGTGACATAATTCACACTCACACAACACATATTTAGTTTCTCTCTCTCTCTCTCTCTCTCATTCTTTAACACTCACTTGGGAAAGAACGATCAGAAAAATGAGAATGAGATTTTTCATGGACCCTTTACATAATGACAGAGAACTTTGGAGGATTTATAATATTATTTCTATTTTCCCTTGACTGTTATTTTACTGAAATAATCCCTACACAATGATTGTTTTACATATAACTTCTCGTCAAGTAGGAATCATTATCATCATTAGATACAGAATACAGAGGGGAATTGGAATTGGAGAGCACACAAAAAGACTCAGACCAGTTCTTTACTCATGCCACAAATACAAAATACAAGTTTTAATTTCCTCACGGGGTCAACATTTCATATTTAGCCTTACCGTTTAAACTTTCTCACATTTTCATCAATGCCGACTTTATAATTTCACAGTCGTCTGCAAGTAGTAATGCATCGATAACATGTGTTGAAAACCCGGAACCTTGCGTATCGATAAGACGTGTTCACCTTTTCAGATGGGCGGAATGAGACTACATCTTACTTATGGCATGCCCACATACTAAAATTCTTTCAAGTTGAAAGTTTCAACACTTTAAATCCAAATCCAGCTTGTATACCTGCGTACTTGGAAGTTTGAATAAAGGAAAACATGTGACATTTTGGTCTGCACTTGTGACTTTACCCAGAAAAATCATTTGAGGAAATAAATAGAGAAATATCATCACAAATCAAATTATTTTGGTACTAACTGAAAAATGTTGTTTGGTCATATGTGCAAGTGTAAATAGGGATTGGTGTCCTGTGACTCAGAAGAGCGCTCAATTCTGCTAATGAATACATTAACTTTTACGACAGGGTTTTAATCAGCTCAAATCTTCACATTATATTTTATTGACCATCTATGGATTAGTTTTCATTCTTCAGTGTGTCTTTCGTCATAAAAATGACGCATAAAAAGTGTGGCACTATTTATGAATCCAAAAACCAAATTATTCTCATAAAGATTCATAATCCTCCAAACTAATAATCTGCGTAGCATAAAAGTGTCATCTTTACAGATATTCGTACATATATGTATGCATCAGGCGGATGGTGAATCTCTATCTAGTTCTCTCCCCTTTTTGCATTTTCATTTCCCTCTCTCGCTCTTTCTCTCTCTCTCTCTCTCTCTTTTGCATTTGCTTGTGTCAATTCAATCATTCCTCGAATTGCTGACACGGCTAGGAATGATAATAATAAAACTATAGGTAATAGAAATATAGATAAAGATAAAGGATACAAACAAACGCGGACACGGACTTTACACAGAACTTATGTGTACAGTCGTGGAAAAGAGTCCTCATCGAGCTCATCTCAGGAAATGACACACAAATTGAAATTTTTTAATAGCTTTGGATTTGAATGAGGAGGATTCTCCAGGAAAATCACTTTTAATGTCCATTTAGCCACTTTGAGTTACAATGGAGTAGATAACTCCATTTTAACTTGATCAGAAAGGCAAAGACATTACTACAAAACAGAAACCACATAAAATAGAATGGACCAAAATCTACTCTACATATTTTATGTAGGTACACAATATCCTTCGTATATACAGATGCATGAATAAAAACAGTTGGGAAAAGTAAATAATGCAAGTTTTTATTATTGGTTCCAGCCTATAAGCTTTTCCATTCCTTCTGCCAGATGTAACCGCTATAAATTTTTACGCGTGTCATGTGTGTAAGTACATACTTTACATACTCGAGAGATCGTTTAGTAAAATAGTTGAAGGCTTGCTTGTGTGTAAACTTTGAAATTCACTGTGTATCGTTTAAATAATTTAAAAAGTCTTCTATATTTGTCTTTGGGCCATTATTATTATTATTTATTATATATATATAATATATATATATAATATTTGTATATGGCAAAGTCGACATATTTTTTATAGCACACAAAAAATTCCAATTCCAGCAGCTTTGAATTATTTCACAAATGCCATAAAATTGTCAGTATAAACAATCTCGCTTGAGTTTATGCACACTCGACGTTTATTTATTTACAATTAATTGGGAAATTAAGATGTTTAAAATTGCATTATTAAATGACAGGGACAATTCACAAAGTCAAAACTCAAAGAAAACGAGCGATTCCCCGCCAGGAACAACCTGAATTTCCATACAGAATTGGTTAAAATGTTGAAATCGTCTACACCTGTAGCTCTGACTGTATATACATATTTAAAAAGAAACAACAACTTGACGTAGTTGACGAATGTTGGTTATCAATTATACACCAGCCAGTATAATTTGAGCGTTACCATAACTTTTTATGATCTTGCCATTCCACAAGTGAACACAGTTCAGTTAAATCAAAATGATACTGTGAAAAACGAATACAACTGAAAAACTCCAATGATCTACATACATATATATACTTACATATTCACATTGTTCGTAGGCTATCAGAACACGAAGGAATAAAAGAAATAAATGCTCGGGAAGCTCCAAACTCACTGTCATCACCTTTTCTAGTCACATTACCATATTTAACCATATGTATGTACGATGGAAGGACGGCGTAAAAAATTATCTTATTCCCCATTTTCTTTGTATTCCTATATACAGCAGATCAGTTATCGCATCGCACGAACCACGATCATTTGATGTTCGAAAATCCAAGTTGAGTAGATTATTATTGATGATAATGGCCATTTCATTCCCAATTTTCAATGGTCAGTAATCGACTGTTGATTCTCTCTCAATCTCAATCGAGTCAGACATGCACGTACATCTCTCAACGTAAGTATATGTACATAAAGAAACGATCTTCAAACTTGCTCGAATTTTCAGCTCGCACAGCTTCACTCACTCTTGAGCGTGTCTAGTAAAACCCTGTCAGTGCACACCAACTTTTTATATCAATTATCATTCCATTAACCACATTACAATAGTTAAAAACTGTACACTTTTGTATTTTGTACCAGACGATTGCCGTGTATACACTCTCTAATAAAAAAATCTCAAGCAAATGACTCGAATAAACAACACTCTCGTCAATTTGCAAATCAATCGGTGGGGCTATACATATTTCATTAACATATATATAAAAAACAAAGAGAAAAAAAGGATTGATTACAACTCTCGTATAGAAATACAAGTGCAGGCACAAGTACAGTCATTTCTAACTTGTTATTCTTCAAATACTCTTTTTCTGTATAGTTGATTGGAAATAAAATCTCAATTCTTAATGTGTACAGCATTGAAACTATATATTACATATTATGTATTTAATTTGAGCAATCTCACAGTGTAACAGTAACAGCAACGGAAAAATTACAATGGCAGTAAAACATTTTTTGTATCGTGATCTGATTTCTAAACTTCATAATAATAATAAGAACAAGAACATGACATTCAACTGCTCGCATATTAGTTGCATACGGGCATACATATATCTACGCTCGCTTTTATCAATGTGCATTGATAACTTGAAACAATTTGTTCATATTAAAGGCAAAGCTCAAATACCACAATCTCTATTTGAAATTAAAACTTTTATGTTTACAGACACAATTCATTCATTTATTGTAAGTGCTAGGAGATTACGCAATACGAATTTTCATAATTATTTTTAACGTAAAATTTACCTCATAAGCAAAGTAGATTATCTCTATTATTATTACGAGGTTTAGTTTATTTTATTTTTAATAAATACAATTTTGAATGCATTTCCTAGGAAATGTTCAAATATGGGAATTTGAATGAATGACCACCAAACATTTATGTTAGCATTATACAATGTATTGAAAGCTACCGATATGTATTTAACAAAAAGTGTGAACAATTTACAGAGCAAACGGCATGTAATTGCTTCGCACACACACCTCCAAGGCATCCCTACATTAGTTGACCCAGAAATGAACGAGAATGAACTTGCTGCACACACCTACTGTGTGTGTGTGTGTGTGTATTGCAATTATTGCATGTAATTTACAAGGTATTTACAGCACGCATAAACTCGATTCATTATAAGTATTTCTTGAAAATCCACATATATATAATAATATACACACTTTCGAATTTTGTATTGAACATACAGACAATCAAACGGTAGCAAAAAAATTCTTTATTGTGATTGTGCGTAACACACGTAATCAATGCAAGTTATGGGTCTCTTATTGTCGTCCTAGTTAACAAGTAAACTTGGTAATGACAATGATTCTCAACTATATAGTATTGGATTGTATCTGTTTCTAAATGAAATTAAATGGTCAGTTTATCTATGGATTCAAATTACTTACTTGTTATTGATTTCGTGATGATATGTGTGAATAGCTAAATATTTAAAATCAGATCTTTGATATTTGATCGATTGATTTTACATTAACAGAATAAAAACATGTCGAGTACATTTTCAAGAAAAATAAAACTGAAAGTAGAAATGTACAGATACTACGTATAAAGTAAATGAAGACATTAAAAGGGGCCATGAATGAGCTCAATCCCAATCAAACTCATGTGTGCACAGAGCACATATGTAGAGTTATCGTTATGATGTAACGTAACAGCAGAGTCTGGGCATCAAACAGAGTAAACTTCATTTGTATTCACAACCCAATCCAGAGACAACGCCACATAAGAAAAGCTTGTTCTCTCTCAGATTCTTTCTGTTGTTTATACGCTTAGAATTGCTCAGTTTTTGTACCTGTTTTTTATATTTTGTATGACATATTCTTAAAGTTTGTTACTCCTGTACCATACCAAAGAGTGCATGTAAAAACATACACGAGCGCACATAAAAAAAACAATAGTAAACATGTGTTTTCAAATTTCAATGTCTTAAATTGATATAATTATGGTTGTTGAGCTCAAATAAGTGTGACGGGAATTATACTCGAAATTATTTGAATTTTACTTTTGTTTCAATCCCCATATTTACGCTGCTACTCATGTAGGGTATAATAATATTTCAGTACATACACAACTAAGATATTGCAACAAATTCCATTTCATTCGGTGCCGTCTGCAGTCTACAATCTGCAAGGATGAGACTACACCTGCTCGCCTGTCCAAATCATGAATGTGTACGAAACACACGTTGAAGCAAATATTGCAAGCACACAGTAAAAACAAAAGAAAATTAGTTCAATACTCAAATATTCAAGTGATGAGGTTCCCAGCTGGCAATTATAATTGACGTTTAATTATCAATATTCCACACAGGAAAGAGGAAAATAAAATTACAATAGCTGGTTTATGCTGTCAATCAAAATTATTTCAAGTCAGAATTTACATTGTGGAGCGTGTGTGATCTCCTCCTGTGGTCTGCTCGTATCATAAGCTGACCGGTACATTTTATTGCAAATAATGCGATTTTTTTAATTATACACTTGTAATTGATTGTAATTGAGGTCGTTGGATTTACATTGGATTCAAATGAATGTATGTTTTCACTGGAACCTCAATGTTGTAAATGAGCAGATTTACGCATAAGTACTTAAGGTGAATGCAAGAATGCGAATTGTATGATTTTTTGTATGATGCAGTAAGTAAATAAAATAAAAGGAATATTCCAAAGGATTTTTTTTAAAGAAATAAAACCAATAGTAGGATTTATTGAGAATAAATAAGAAGATTGACAGTACAAATACATGGCTATTGTGACTCGATTGGATGTGTGACTGTACTTTGGATGAATCTGAAGAAAGTTGATCGAATACACAAGTGAAGAAATTTAGTTAGGGAAAATATAGGAGTATACTGAGAAGATGACTTGGGAATCAAGCGAAGAGCTTAACCGTAATATCCGTAAGATCCGTAGGCACGTCCTGTATACAAAATAATAATACACACAAAAAAATTCCCAGTTAGTTTTCGGAAAAATCTTAAGGAATTTGAGGGGAATGTATATATGTACAAGTATATGGGAAACTATTTACCGTAACCAAGAGCTGGGGCATAGTATGCTGGTCGGGCATACACAATTGGTCTGGCGTAAGCTCGGGCATATCCGTGACCTGCATATCCGTGACCAGCATATCGGAGATATCCAGCAGTGGCAACTGCGAAGACAGCGGCGAGAACCAAAAGCATCTACACAGAGAAATAGAAGAAAAATCCCAATTAGTCAGATGAATAGCTTAAACTTTTGTAACTTCACTGTGTTTTTGTTTGTTTTTTTTCAATCTCCTTTTGAAATTTCAATATTGTTCACTCAGAAATAATCAGAAATTGTTTCTTAAAATTTTGAATTTTGGATTTCAAATGAAACTATATATGCTTACCAAAGTCTTGTTCATTTTGAAAATTTTTTGTTGACGAGGAGAGTTGAGAATTCAAGAATGGTTTGATTTGCTTAGTTGGGAGAGGGAGAAGGCAAGTGTATGATTTGAAGGTGTGAGATGTGCCGATATTTATACTGAAAAATCTTTGCATCGCCAAACTGACGACGACGTCGTCGTCGTCCACAGTGAAGGTTGGGTGGGTTCACCTGCCTTCTCTCTCTCTCTCTCTTACAATTTGATTCTCATTCTCATTGTTAGTAGTGAGATTAGTCATTTGGTCAACATCTTAGTGGATCTACCTTCATCATATATAACATGACATGACATGAGTGACTTACCTATAACAGTAGACAGTAGCTACATATTACCAACTATTACTTAACACTCTTTCTCATGTTTACGTTTACCTTTTCCCCCCTCACTACCCTCATATCGTACATACATTACTATGTAAATATATATACATCTTGACATTGCTACCATTCATGAACACGCACATTGACAACAAGAAAAAACAAACCCGAATTGATTCTGTAACGAACGACCAAGTTTTTCAATGTGGAAATATCAAATGTATACAAAAAAAGCTTAATTTTTTATTCCCTACCTTTTTGTATTATATACGACTGTTTCTTTTTTTTGATATTTTTGTAAACACATTTTATGCATGGCAATAAATGAGAATACATAATAATAACAATACATTTTATATGAAACAAAGTACCTTATAGCCTTACAACTTGTCATTTTAGATTTTACGTAACGCATACAAATGTTATTGTCCACACAATTAAAGGTACATATTATTATGTTATAATGATGGTTAAGAGCAATCAAAAAATTCCCACACAAGTAAATCTACCATAACGAATATAGTAAATGAATTAGGAATTACCAATTTTTTTTTTAGTATTATGACGACAATTTCATTATTATGGTCCATAAAAAGTAGTAAATTTAATGTTGCTCATTTTTCCTTATAGATATTTTAGCATGTGCTGTCAATTTCCAGTTGCCCATGCAGTCAACGATTGAAAACACGAGTTTACACCTCGGCGTAAACAGTTTGCATGGTACGAGAGGATGACGCTTCATATGTCTGTTCATTGTTTACATGAAAGCATGAAATTACCTAAACCTAAACCTGTTGCAAAACCACAAAAGTTCACTGTGTATTGTGTACCACCAGCATATATACACAACAGTGACATTTTGAATGCGTCTTGTCTGTATTTGATTGTATGGATTTTATTAATTAACAATAAGTGAACATTTGCTTACGATTGTAATCGAATTAAATTGAATCATGTATACCTTTTGTGTTTAAGATTGTGAGGATAAATATGCACATTTATATATGCACAAGACCGATATTGTACAGGAGAATACAAAGGAAAGAATGATAATTTAATAATGATACTCAAATTAAAATGGATGAATGTATTTTGGATTTTAGGTCAACTAATGTACTCTTTTACTATGTATAGGTAATTGTGTGAATGTGTGTCTGTGGATTCAAGAAATAGCAGAGATCTGTACAGCTTTCGTCTGACATATCTGATATATGAAGCTCAATGTACTGTGGGGTGTGTTTGTTTTGTTTTGTGTTTTGAGGCATAAATGCTTGGATCAAATGTCTATGAGTCAACAGTATTCAAAGGAAAAGTGTTCAAATGAATACACTTGCAACGTCCACTTTTGGCTCTCTCATTATATGTTACGAGTCAGAACTTCTGACTTCAGAAGCATTAGCCAAATCTCAAGCTGATAAACTTGCAAGAGTCATGAATTAATAATAATAATTATTTCATAATCATTCGAACTCTACAAATATCATCCATATCATATTCATAGACAAGCTGTATGGATACACAATATACAATTTTATTTTTACACTCTCCATTATAATTATTTACGCGTAAAAATATGTAATAAATAAAAGGCAATTAAGTAACTCCAGAAAAAAGTAAGTATATATAAAGTCCAATGAAAATGAAACTGAAGACTTGAGGATATATGTCATTTGTATTTTAAATTACTAACAGTAAAAAACTATAATAAATTTGAGTAAAATGCAAAACATGTATACCTCTAAAGCCTTTAAAGTACTGATTGAAATGACTGGAAAAGACACGAATTTATCACCATCACACCAATAAGAGACACAAAAAGTGTTAAGTACATTGTATGTAAACTTTTTTCATACATATCATAGTATAGTTCACCCATTAGAGAATGAAATGAAGAGACCTTGGAGATGTTTTGATTTGTGACTCAATCTCCTAATTGGAAATAGAATTGAAATTGAAATTCGTCGTCGTCCTTTTTCTTGCCAGAGTTTGTTGTATATACTTTTCAGTGTCACAGTCATGGATTTTCCTTCTACAGCAAACATTCTGGTTCAAACTACCAAAATCTAAATGTATTTACATACAAAAAATCTTCTTCTATTCTAGAATTTCAAGTTTTACAGTAAAAAAAAGCCCCCTCCAAAAAACACTTTGATATTCTGTAAACATTTCCCCAAGAAACAAAAGTTAAAGGCTTCCATAGTAAAAAAAATAAGTAAATTGCGTATTTAATTACTACGTGGAGCTACCAATTAGTGACGAAAAAGTGCTTTGATGTCCAGAACACCTGTGTATATCCTCCCTAAAAAAAAGTCAAACTTGTATACAATATATATACAAACACTTGCTATGAAGATCACCTACATACCTACATATTAACCATTTAGCAATTTAACTTGTCGTAAAGTTATCATTGTTGACGATATATTGCTGTTATTTTTTTATACCTACAAAGACTTGACATGAATAAGAATAAGAGAGAACAAAATCGTCCAAAAGTATATACCTGAGGACAAGGTAATCGTATTTATTAGGTAATTTAAAATGTAAGGCGATCTTCATGACCATGTAGAAAAAAACTGACAATGGTCCAACTCAAAAAATATAATAACATACGCATCTACTTACATATTAAGTTATAAATTATATCGAGAGTATCCAATACAATTGTGAACACTTTTGTTTTCTTCATGTGTCAAAAATACTGAAATGTAACCTGAGTCTAAATAACAGTATGTAAAAAGCAAAAAGGCTTGTCGTTTATTGTCCTGGCTATTGTTGTTGTCCACCATCTCCCACGTACATACACAGATACAGATATATGTTGATTATTATTGCATGTGGAATTGAAATGAAATTAAGAATACATTAAAAGAATTCTTATGATATTGAATTAAAAACGCAGGACACGCAGAGAGAGACAGAGTACGTGGATTGCTATTCTGTCACTCTTTTTAATATATCAATTGCCATAACCCACATTATTAATTATTACATAGAACTACCAAAAAAAAACCCTTAAAAATTAACTGTATTCTTTCTATAACTTACAAACGCATGAGACAGAATTTGGAATTGTCATACAGATTTGGAATCCAAGTATATTTTATTTCTTGGTTGTGATTGGAACTTATTGGACCAAAGTCAATAACGCATCCCCACATGTTGTCTCTGGTGACAAAAAAATTACGTCTCTTTTAGACATGGTAAAATAAAACGATATGATTTTATATGGATGTTTTCAAATAATTTATATAAAAGGCAAAGACTTGAATCTCTTTACGGAATTTCTGTGTTAGATCATCACTGTTCGTCTATTCTCGTGAGTAAAAACCCTCCGACCTTCGCAGTACTGAACCAGAATCCAAACCAGTTAAAAGGAGGCAAAAACAAACAAGATGCTTAATCAGCAATGAGATAAAATAAAATGCCATTAATTAATTAATCACGATTGATGATATCCTGCAAAAGATTTCCAAGCTCTACTGCACATTACAAAAAAACTGTAGATATCTGTATTGTTATTCTGCGTGGATTTTTTTTGATGACCCCCAATGAAATGATTTTATTACTTTGTGTTTTGATTTTGGAAATGTTGCTGGTGTAATTTGCATGGACAAAGCAAAAAAACACAGAAAGTATCAACTGTTTGGTAATTTCTGATACTTGAGGAAAATAATAATTATTTACAAAGCAGAAGAAGATGTTCAGGCTTCACAGTCAAAACACAGATTCAATAGTGTGAAACAGTTTGTCGATGTCTGCTATTCCTCTCGTTTCAAAGGTAAACCAGTGAATTATAAATCTGCCTACACGCGTGTAGATTGAAATGTGAGGATAAATATGTTCTGTTCAATAATTGTCCTCTCATTAGCTTTCCAGTCATTACATATTTACATATGATACAAAATTACACATGAGAGTTGTTGGACAGAGTCCGTAGAAATTAATTTAATTGACTTTTTTTATGGAGAGCGTTAAGGGTGAATTGATGTAAAGCTGCCATGAATGTGAAAACTGGATTTATAAGGTTACACCAACTCACAATTGAACGTGTCCATTGACAAGTGAGAGAGATTTTTGTATTCAGTGAACGAAGTAGTGAAGTGAGTTTGAACTACTATTTCATTCCTCTCATTACTTGTGACTTTTTGCATGCATATCCTTTTACCATAGACATTATATAGTCATAGGCATTCCGTGGATCCATCGATACATATTTATATGTACTTATCGTTAGGTAATATTCACTGTATGCAAGTAGTTTCTACCCTTGACCACGGAATCATAGCACCAAGTAAAGTCTACATAAAAAAAACTACAGATATAACCACACCCACGATAAAGCTTATTTTTCTGATGAAAAGATGAAAACTCACAAAAAAAACTAAACCCGCTGCTTAAAACACAACAATAATATAGGTCTGCCGAAAAAAATAATCTCGAATGCATCGTAAAATAACGTTTGAATGAAACTGTAATGCATTGTGGACATGAAATGAAAAGTAGATTCAAATTTGTTTGGTTTGGAACATTGGAGTTTGGAGTTCTCCCAATAAACCCCCAAAGAAAATGAGAATTTTAATAAATAGTGCTGAGATAGTGGAGGAATCGTGAGTAGCAAGTAGACGCTCGTCCAAGTTGTTTCTAAATCGTCTGGTACACTTTCAATTTCCATTTCATTACAGAAGCTGATTGTTGTGCTAACTATTATGATAATAATGGAGAGACGTTTATATAGATACTTTATACGAAAACTGTAAATGTGTTGTTTTGAACATTCAAAGTTTCAAAGAGTCTGGTTCATCACACACA
The DNA here is from genome assembly GCA_034699125.1 of Gisinianus flammeolus. NCBI lineage: Eukaryota > Metazoa > Arthropoda > Collembola > Symphypleona > Katiannidae > Gisinianus > Gisinianus flammeolus. The sequence continues at coordinate 71,698 of JAIUND010000066.1, read as the reverse complement.
TGCAGAGACAAAGATTAGCTTTCAATTTCTAAGTCAGTTTCTTTCCTCCATTAGCGTTGAAACAGTTACTCTGTCATGATGGACATGGATGTAAATATGTAGTCAGATTCAGATTATATATTTGGAGTGGAGTTCCTAGATATTGAGAAGGAATAGGAATTAGGGCGCGTCTACATAGTATCTTTGATTTGATACCTCCAGAGATTTTCCGTGTTGTCCATTCTTCCTTGTCTTATTGTACCTCCCGAATTACGCTTGAGCCGTCATTTTTTTTGTATTTCCTTATGCATATTTACATATACAAAGATCCTTAGTATGTACTTGTCTTCATGTTAATTTTCAAATTATACTCATCCATTAAAACTGGTTGATCCACACGATTGTCTGATACAGAATCAAGTGAAACAAAAGAAGAAAAAAAAATTGTTGAAAGGTTCCAACTTCGTGTAACTTGTACAAGGATTTTCAATGCCGAAAAGTTATCCATTTTATCTTATTTACTTAACCATCTATTTATTTCTTCTGTTTACACACTCTGAATGTTTCTTATAATGGAGCAATGTAACGATTCTTTTTGTCACATCACAGACGAAGAGGAGGATGTCAAAAGGTGACATCGGGAATGTTTGGTAAATCGACAAACCTTGTCATTGATAGCGTAACGACATTGACTCTGTGTTTGTTGATACATTTTTTAAGCTTGAATATCCTTGAAAAATGTCAGCTTAGGAGATATTTAAATTAACTGATAGCCTTAAATAATTACAAGACGCAAAATTACCATAGTTCTTAATTTGGATTTGCACAAAGAAAATAATGTTATAATTTATAATTATTCAAAAAATAAATGGGGCTTTGCAATTATATCAGTATGATTGCAATCAGTATTGTGTGATTGAAAAAATTTCGTCAATTTGAGAACTGAGCACTGTACTAATTCTAATACATTTGTATTACAAATGCAAATGCAATGCCGAGATGATTTCACACAACTAACTTACAAGGAGTTTTACAGTATAGTGAAAGAAGCAACTTTACATGTGTGTACGGATTTCATCCTGATGAAGTCATCTCTTCCACTCGGATACTCATTATTCCCTTGTAGAGGATTACGGGGGAACGAAAGAGTCCCGGTTGCTGAAAGATATGAGGTTTATTTAAGGTGCTATTATTTTATATTTGTTGGGTAAATACTCTACATTTCATTTACATTTTGTCTCTCTCAAAAAGCTCAAGATGTGCAAAGAAATGTACAGAGTGTGAAGACATACAGAAATACAAAGCTGTCAGTCAGTCTCTCACATTCCCGGCAACAGATAATTTAAGATGAAAGTAATGCTATAGCCGTAATAATTTCACTATGTATACAGCGTAAGACAGAAAATGTAGAAATCCAGTCGGATCGTAAATGGGAACTCGGCAGTGGAAAAACATGAAAAGATGAATAGAAGAGATCCAGTCGGGGACGGAAATGGAGTTGGTTAGAAATATTTATAATATCTGTCTGTACATTTGGATGAACTTGAAAGATCTACAGAAAGTGAGGGAACCGTTTCGTTTTTCTTCGTGGCAGCTTGATTTCTCCTCGATTAAATTCAATGGGTCACGTCCGCTCTCTCTCTCTCTCTCGTTTTGGCTTGGTTTTTTGGTGAAAGGATGATTTGCAAATTTCCAAGCCACATTTGAAGTTCATGGAGCTTTAAAACCTCCCGGATTATTTCTTACAAATTTTACGACTTTCGTAAAACCTTTATCATGAAAATGAAAACTAAATGTTCTCTCTCTATCTGTCTCCCTCGCTCCTTCACTCAACCATCAGCCATCAGCCACCAGTTTACAAATACAGATAGAAACAGAAACGAACGTGAGTTTCAGTGTTTCAAATGCATATAGATATTATTATTATTATTATCTTCTTTTCATGTTCAGTAGGAGCAAAAGAGGAGGAAGATGAGAACGAGGAAAGGAAGAAGAAGAAGACGACGAAGCAGGAGGACATAAAAGTTTTCTTCTGTAAACTCAAAGTTAACTTTACTCGAATCCTTGTTGATATTTCATACACTTTGTACGATACAGGTTTCATCCCCCTTTTGTACTTATTCAAACTACATATTTGCTTGTACACTCTCTCTCTCTCTCGCTCACTCTCCTGCTCAGACGATAACATTTTATGCCAGTTCCTATATGGCTTCAACATTTACCTCCAGCTTCATTTGAATACCAACTCGCAATTCTTCAAGACACTTTTCCCCTGATGAAATGTGAAACTCACTTACACACACACACACACGCAGATACACTCAAGATAAATAGAAAAAAGAGACTTCCTATATCGGAATCCTTAGAAAAGGAAGAGAAAAAATCAACTAAAATTAATATGACGGAAGAAAACAATTTTAGCAAAAGCCTTAGAATGACTCCCGATGACTTTCCAGTTGATCAAATGACATTACACATTTGATTTTCTCCAATATTCAAAACAGAGAAAATATACAGAAAATGTACAAAATTGACGACAAAAACAGCTTTCATTTCAATTCCCAACAAAAAAAACAGTTTCATCTGATATCCATGCCATATCCCCTTGTGTCTTGCTTGTTTTTATTTTGGGTTCGGATTTTTTGGTTTCGGTTTTTTCGGATTGTATCCCATTATTTAAAGTAAAGTAATATGTGAGTTGACTGACGAGAGCAAATGAAACGAGAATATTGATAGGCAATCGGGAAATCGACAAGAAAAAATATATCCTAAAGTTGATTGCTGATATTGTAATGGAAACGGGATGAATACATGTTACAATGAAGCCCTTACATATTTCTCTATCTGTCTTTCCTTGTCATCGTATGAATAGAGAAAAAAGAGGCACAAAAGTCAATTCCTATGTTAAGTGCCTATAGCTTTTCATTTCTATGTATTTTCATGTAAAGAAAATGCCTTTATATGAGGATAGTTAATAAGCCATATTATATATTTGCGCCCGTGCATAAGGATAAGGATAAGGATGCATAAGGATCCTTAAAAGAGACTTCAAAGGGAAATGTAAAGAATAGATAAAGTATACGATGAGGTTTCAAACAAATGATGATGTTCATGTGGCAACTTAAAAGTCCATGGATGGAAATGTTGAATGGTGAATAGCGTCATTCTCAGTTCCTTTTTTTTTCATTGCAATTTTCACTGGAAAACGGGAATCATTGAGGATTGAAGAGATTGAGGATCAGTTTTCCACTCGCACAACCTATTTCCAACATTTCCACCCATAATGTCCCAATGTTCTATCTTTTTTCCCTCCACTCTGGTCATATTCTGCTCTGCTTTTTATCTCTCTGTCTCTCTTTCCCTCTCTCCCTCTCTCTCGCTCTCTCGTTGCGTTGACTTGATGATGGTTCAAAGACTGAGGTGATTCCAACAAATGACTCAATTCAAGGGGGAACAGACAAAAGGTAATGATTCCATAACTTAGCCTTCACTCTCCCGACTATCACTTTCAAGGCAAAAGAGAGAGAGAGAGAGAGAGAGAGAGAGAGAGAGAGAGAGAGAGAGAGAGAGAGAAACGAGACCGTCGTCCAGAGAATCCAAAATCCAAACATTGTTGCTTTTAGTCCGTCACATAAACTTTGTCCAGTCGTATTCTTATTCTTTGGACTCTGGATAGGAACAAGGACAAGAATGAGAATCGACAGTAATCTACACACATCTACCCATACAATACCCCCGGAAAAAAAGTTTCCCTCTCAATTGATGGCAACCAATTTGCACGGTTTAGTGTGAGCCGAGTCAGCAGTTTGTTGGTCGTGGTGGGAACAACTGGGAACACTCGAGACTCGATATCTATATACTGTACAGTATAAATGTCTTTCACTTTCATTCTACCTCAGCTATACAGTATACAGAATACAGACAGACGACAGAGATGTTGGGTTGGCCTTGCAAAAAGAGTCTAGTAGTAGGATATTCTATATTCTACACCTTGTGTGCATTCATTTCATTTGACTTTCATACGGGATTTCCCATCCGTGTGGTCTCTCCATCTCTCCTAGTCCACATTTTTTATCATGTCAATGTCATCCACAAATTAGCCTCAACTTACCGCCTTGTACATTCTCCCTCTCCCTCTCTCTTTCTCTCTCTCTCTCTCTGTTCTCAGTGACTCTGTGCGATGACAAAAACACAAACTACAAAACGGACTCATTTCGTACAGTACACATTTGAGAACTTCATATTTGGGGCTCTCTTGTCAGCGGTCACACATCACTGAACATCAGGTGGTCGCGCACAGACTCACTTCCCTTCTGTCTCTTCACTCCGTCATAATGGTTACATTATTATCCAAATAATTCTGTTCATCTTGTTCTTGCTCTTAGACTCACATCTTGTCACACACACACACACATGTTTTGTTTATTCGAGACATTTTGTTGTATCTGTACTTCTGTACAGAGTACAGACAGAGACAGACTTTACGAACGAATAAGGTCCGTAAGTGTCAACATGCGTATATGTACATATGTGTATGCATTCAAATTCCCATCGTACATCTTGTACATGCAAGTTATGCATACGCCACTCGCCTTTGACTCGAACAATTAATCAGATGAACATGAATCATCTCATGAATTATACGACAACTATGTACTCTGTATTTCTCTCACAAATACCCTCAAGTTACACTTTAACTATACCTATAAAAATATGAACAATTTGCCCAGCCTATGTCGGCTGAAGGATTATTGCATCGTTCATATTGTAAGTTGTACCGCATATTATATTATATTATACTGTACTCAGCCAAGATAAGAATTGTAAACAAGTTTTTGGCTAATATAAACTAAATGTAATGCAATCCGCTCCATTCCATAATTTTTCCCTCCTTGTATTTTCCTCCTCAGCAACAACAACACAACAGTCAACAACACACACACACACACAACAAATTAGGAATTACACAGGTGCAGTTTTAATTAAATTATGTCTACATTAACTCCCTCATTATTTACAATGTATTTACTGTTTACTATTTACGCACAGTTCATTCAATTCAATGGACGACTCTTTGGGTTTTGATCGAAAATATAAAGAGACGGTGGGAAAGGAAAAGCTCGGAATACTAAATAGATGGTCAACACTCTGAAACATTCTTAACAATTCTGAATGTGAGACATCATAAATCAAGAGCGAGAAATTACAGGTTCTACACCTCATTCAATCGCCTTACGATCGTTGGTATAGGTACAACATTGAAAATGAAACAGTGTGAAATTTATGTGTGTTCGAAAATGATATGAAAGTTACGCAGACACTTGTTATGCATGATCTTGAATGTTTTACATAGTCAACACTAAATTGCTCTTGAATGTTAAACGACTTGTCATTTATTACTAATTGAGTTCATTACAAAATTCAAATGAGATTATGTAAAAGTTTATAAAGAAAACATTGAGACAATGATTAACTTAACCGGTAGGAAAGACAAGAAATGAAAAGAATAAATCTTTGTAAAAGGAAAATTGAGAGCACAGAATTTTACACATTTTTTTTCATTCTGTACCTTAGGGAGTTTACTTTTAACTTTTGGAAATTTCACAGGAGAGAGCTCAAAATAAACCAAGTGAAACCGAAAAAAAGTTGTGTATAAAAAGTGGTATGCGGTTTCCTCATTCTGACAGATTTCAAAAGGAATTCACATCACACCAAGGTGCGAGTAGTCTGCAAATTCCTTCATCATTAATATTCTCGCCGGAATTCGCAATCTCATGAAGAATACAAAGGAAAATACAAATGGGAAATTCATACACAGATAACTTGGGATGGTAATTCCCCTCATCTCATTTGTATTTTGTTGTACACATCATGGCGAGTCCATTTATAATGATTAAAGAAAAATGGGGACTGTCTCGAAAAAACTAGACCTCGTTGCCAATTTCCAAATACTTGTACAAAAGGATGTAAAAAAAAATTCACATATTTTTGCAAGTTACTTCTCTGAATGTGAATTTGAAGAGACAGAGAACCGTTTTGAATACTCATTCTCATTCTTTGGAATTGTTAAATTTGAATTCCAGAAAGGAACTTTAATCGACTTTTTACAAACTTACAACACTCTCCATCAATTCTTCTGGTTTCTCTGCTCCTCTGCTCTGCACAATTTATTTTTTTGTATCAAATGTATGAACATGAACCATGCAAAACAAGATTGAGAACCCCGGGAAAAAACTAGAGAAAAAACCTTGTGATGAATTAAAGGGGGGAAAAAAGAAAGAAAAGTTTGGGTCAAAGAGAGAGAGAGAGAGAGAGAGAGACTGACGATGAGTAAACATGAAACATTCATTAGACAGCTAGAGAAAGTATTATCAGCAGAGGAAGACAAAGTGTTTGTGGATACCTATACATTGCATTTCTCTTTCAAGAACTATCATCTTACACTTATGTATACTGAGGATCGAAAACTGAGGACGACGACGACTAAGAAGTACGAAGTAGACGAAGGAATGACGAGGGGGTTGATTTCGCTCGTAAATCCAAGAAAAACTGGGGCTGTGTAGAATTAAGTACAAGATTAAAGCATTGACTTAATAAGTCGTGATTGAGTGGAGAAAAAAGGAAAGGACCGTGTGTGTTTGTGTATATAGTCTGTACTTTGTGTGTGTGTTTTTCTGCATGAGACTGGAGAGACATGCAGAGAGAGAGAGAGAGAGAGAGAGAGAGAGAGAAAGAGAAAGAAAGACAGAGAGGAGAGGAGAGAGAGACGGAGAAAAAAAGGTTATGAAATATTCAGTAGCTGTCTACTTTGAAAAATTGGCCAAAAAGAAGGAGATGAAGGAGAAACAATTAGTGGAATAGGAGAAAAATTTGCCTTCTCTCTTCGAGAGTGTTAAGAAGGGCAGATTAAGTCTCGAGTTCTCGTATCTCGCCCGAGTTTTTACAAATAACAGTAGATCTATCTATGTACATGTACATATACATGTATATGATTGTACATAGCATACCACCACCGAAAAAATTCTTCATTTCAACCCCGTATAGATACACATTTTATTTGTACAGTGTATGAATATGTATACCGACTGTGGAAGTATGGAAGTGGATGATATGAGATGTAATGAAATGAAACCAGGGTTGGTTTTACGCATTGCAGTGCATTGCACATATAAATATGTACGTTTCTAGTCTTTTTCTAGAGGAATACGACGAAAACGACGACAGACAGGCCGAGTGAAGTAAAGCGAAACGATGCCGTGCCATCTCAGTCAGAGAATGCAATATGAGAAGGGAAGAGTCCTGAATCCTCAGAGGATTTTTCTTCATCCACACTCCCAAACACCAAACACACACGGGAATATGTATTTTCCTTCTGACTATGCATACAAATACAAATAGGTACATGTGCATTTGAATAAGATATAATAAATGAGTCTTTGAGTTGGTTTTGGTCCAAACTGGAGAGACAGTAGTAGAGGTGCGTCATGTCAGCTGAGCCAAACCAAACTAAACTTATACATACTACAAATATCTGTATTGTTAGTTGTTACATAATCGAGTGCAGTCAAAGCATTCATTTCCATTGTCACATCCGTAGAAATATATAGAGAATATCATAGGAGAAAAATGAGGTGTTGGTGAAAACTATGTTTTAATATACAATAAATACAGTCGTTTCACAATTCATAATAGAACTGTCACAGCTATGTACACACCATCTCTTTGTGTAATGAGACGAAGCTACGTGGGGACTGTTGGAGGACGGACTGGATGTGCGTACATGAAAATACTCACAAGTGTATTAGTTTGAAAACATTTAAATATGTAGAGGTTAAGCTTCGTTTTGGTTCATCTGCCCCCACAACCAAAGTTTTTTTTCCCCGTGGTCTTTTTTGAGCTGGAGAATTGGAGAGAAGCGAAGGAACGAACGAACGAGGAAGGAAAACGGGAAGACGGAGGAAAATAGCAAGAGATTGACAAGAAATGATCTAGGGAGTTCTTGAACAGATTAAGTCCTGAACAATCCTGACAAGGAAAAATATTCTTCCTGATTGCATTCACATCTCAACAGCATTTATTTACATTCTCCACCACCGTTGTCGTCTCTTCCTTTCCTTCTCTCTCTCTCTCTCTCTCTCTAGCCATACACAATCAGTAGTAGAGAAACCGAAACCTTTCTCAATGTGCAGACTGTACAGAATTTATAGTGGATACTCGACTGTTCACAATAGAATGGAGATACATTCTCATTCTTATTCTTCTATGCAGAATAGAGAGAGAGAAAGAGGGAGGGAGAGATTATGAAGAAAATTGTGAATATATAAGAGAGAAACAGATCGAGGGTCTTGAGACATTCCTTCAAGTGTTACGTGCACATGCACATCTCACATCTAGAGTTTCTATGTCACGTTAACAAGTTACGGAATGAAAGCAAAAGTAGTGGACGACAGGCAGTATTATTCAACGAAATATCTGTGAATATCAGTAACTGTGTGCGTGTGTAATGTGCATGTCGAAATGTAGACTTTACTTGTGAGTCGTCTCTCTCTCTCTCTCTCGCTCTCTCATGTACATATTATTATTGGTAACTCTCAGCTTTACCCTTTCAGTTGATTGACGGGCTACTTTAAACTTTTTACCCTTCTCGCCCCTTTCAGCACTTTTCCAAATGAACCTCAACCATTTTCCTCAAGACTTTGAGATTGTTGAAGAGTTAAGGAAAAAAGCTTTCTTCTGACTGCAACTCTGATATTTCCCATTTACAATGCTTAGCGTTGACACACTCTCTCTCTCTCTCTCTCGCCTGTCTGTAATCGACGCTTCTTTATTTGTACAAGTGAAGGATTATCAAATGACTAGTTAATTATTACACAAAACTTATTACTACAGATATTACTCCCTGTGATTAGTGCAGTCTTCATCCCTCTTTCAATAGGATCCCCCACACGCACACACACACACACACACACACATAAACACATTAGAATAATTCACTTTTCCCCCAGTGATATTCTTTCCAAGGAACACTCGATCGCTAAAATCGCTAAAGCTCCTTCTGTAATTCTCAAGGGACTTGTATAAATAAGTATTTGTTGTATAGAAATATGAGTTGTATTTGTGTACTTTGACAGATTTTTTAATGTTGTTCTCTCTTATTGATCTTTTTTTTTTTGTTTTATTTTATAGCTTTTCCACAGCCAATAATTGAAGGGGCTGTGACTAATCTAGTAGTCTGTCCGTAATCTGTCCACCTGTACTAGTCATTGTCAGGTGAGATTTTGGTGTTGGTAGAAATGAGCCCTTTATCACTTGTGGTTTCTATTTGGACTGTCGTAACCAGGCAACAAGGAGCTGGTAATGTTATGTTTAGGGATATAAAGGGAAATTATACAGTTTTTATGTACAGATGATTTTGTAAAAAAAAAGAATAGAGGAATAGATTTGGAAGTATTGTAGACGGATATGCAGAGATACATATATCAGATATACAGATATGTATGGTAGCAAGTTCAAAATAGGGAGCTAATGACACACAGGTGTGCCGTTGCGTAAATGTTTATTCTACACTTGACAAGTGTTCATTAATCCCATTTTCTCTCTCCCCCTCCCTCTCTCTCTCTCTCTTGCTATATTTCCCCCCCAGTTTTCACTTTTAAAATCCGGCCAATGGAGCCTTATTTTTGGCCAGGGTTAAATCCGATTTGATTTCAAAGTGTCATTGTCATTATGGATAATAGTTTCCAAAATACAGTCATTGTCTACGTCTACGGCCATATACAGATACTCGAGGCTTTGGATTTACTTTGATTTTAATGCTCCTCATCTGCTCCAGTTTTCAACTTTGTTCTTCCTCAGCCGACTCACCATCTACATGTCCAACCATTTTTTTCCGCCGTCATTGTCACTGTCATTTTCATTTTCATTCTGCTCAAAGGACACAAAAAGTTTTAGCAAAATAACATTTTCATTTATCTACAAAGAGAGAGCGAGAGAGAGACTCTTTTTAATCCTTGATCCTGGAATTGTAATTCACATCCATGACTGTAAATTCAAGTATATTTTGTATACAATAGCTCTACATATAGCTGTACATATCCTCGTTTGCAAATATTATAAAGAATTGTAAAAAAAAAAAAAAGTAAACCCCTTATGTATAGGAACAACACAGAGAGACACTCGTGTATATGTACTTTACCAGCACAGTAAGGTTGAGACACCACAGTCCAAATATTTAAGAGGGAAACAAAGGACGGAAGCACATGTGAAATAACAAATAACAAAAACGTTTGTCTCTTCTGTACGACATACACTGACAGATATTTGCCATCGCATCACGTCCTCTTGATTTCTCACTTGTCACATTCTAACCGCATAATCATTTGGGATAATGTAATACAGAGAGAGAGAGAGAGAAACAAACATGAAACATTTGACGTTTTTATGTCACTAATTATTTTGTAACCCACATGATAATTTGAGCAGCCTTGCATGTGTTTCCCCATCTTTGCACGTGTCCCATTATTATTATGTTTCCTTGAGTCGTTCTCTTAATTGAAGGAAATGGTGTAGAATTATTGTAGTTACAATTTATCGATAGTAAATGAGTAATTAAGAATTACGAGTGGGATTTTTGAGAAAATTGCAGTTTCAAACCATTTAGTACTGAAAAACGCGTCTACGAAATATTTGTACGCACGATAAAAAGTAAAAATAAATACGATTGAAGATTTACAAATATTGTCCTGTATTGGATATGATTTTTGATTTTTAAATTGTACAATGATACATTAAATAGAAATTAATAGGAGAAATATCCAGGTCATAAATTTATAACAAAATCCATGAAATGCCCGAACATAAAAACCAAGGATATTCCCATAAGCCCCATACAAAAATACAAAAGTGGAAAGGGGATGCTGGTAAAGAGTGTAAAGATGTGTGAATGAATAAAAAAAAAGGAAGAAAAAAAAATCATTTGTAACTGCCTGCTCGGACACAAATACGGATACAACCTATAAATACGGGAACAAAAGTCAAGTCGTTCCAGACGATTAATCGGATATTTGTATGTACTTGTATGTACTAGTATAACGTATAACTACTGAGGTTTATTAGCAATGGTTGGTTGTGAAGAGGAGAAGATCGCTCCCACGAAAAAGTGGGCCAAGTGTTGAGTTTTGTGAAGAGTGAGAGAGTTGAATTCAAATTTGAGGTGAACTTAAAAAGGGTTCACTGAGTCTCTTGTATTGTATACGATATATGTATTTCCATATATTTATCTCAATGATATTAATAATACATATTAGAGTTATCTTATCTATCTGTGGAGAGTGTGGAGACACATTTGGAGTTTATACAGGTACAGGTACAAATTGAAATAGCTCAAGCACTTTTTACTTGTCCACTCTGATATTGTCATAGATCAACCATCCGCAACTCCTACGAAAAAAAGAAGAAAAAAAGACATTCAAAATACCAACACACTAAAAAAAACCATCCCATCCCTCGAGATCCGAGGCTTTTCATTTCTCAAGATAACTCACAATTCTCTCCCCATCCACACACCACTCAATGAGAATTTACATATAAATTCAATATACAAAGTTACTAACTATACTCCAAATTTGTTAGCTACTTCAACTCAACAAGGAATAAGACAAGATGTTCAGATTTTCAAATAACTCCCTCACATTTACACATTTTCTATATTAATTTTTGACCATACAGTATCAAAAATTTATAGATTTTCTTGGAGTCTTGAAGAAAACGTACATATATAAAGTTCTAACAATTTCACAATTTCAAGTGAATGATTCCAAAAGAAAAAAAAAACTTTTGTGAATCCTTCTTGTTATTTGTTGTTCAGGTGGTGACGGGATTTATGGAGAGATACGAAATACGAACATATTTACATATCAAAATATGATAATTCTTTAAACATTTTTAATTCAAAATTCCGGATTTGACATTCTCAAGCTTGAAAGAATATCCTTCTATTTATGCCTGACTGATTGATGCTTACGCATATTTAATTGAGGTCGGCCACGGCACATTAAGCTCCCTTTTGTCCTACTACAATAAAAAAAAGATGTTTGTAGTCCGGAGTATTAAAAACTCCATGTAAATTTGAATACACTACTTTTCCGTTGGCTCTTTCTCTCTCTCTCTTTCTCTTTCTCTCTGTACTTACCTATGCTTAACTGGGTTTTAACTATGCATACATTAAAAAGTGTATTTCTTCCATATTACCGACTAATGCACTAAATCTGTAGACTTGGAAGCAAAACGACTCCCATGTAAATATCAAACTAAACTAAATTTCAATGATGGAGATGGATGTGCACAGTAAAATATCGGTAGATTATGGGCAAGATGCAATGGTAATGGTTCCGTATGCATGATTGCTTTTTAAAAGGAGCCTCGAGTTGTTGACACAAGCACAGAAAAAAAGAGAGAGAGAGAGAGAGAGTGAACAGAAAATTGAGTACCGGGCTACATATATTCATGGATAAAAAAAAAGCTGTGGACAAGATATTCTGATGTGACTAAGCACAATGTAAAGCAGGCACAACAACAATAACAATGCCGACTGCAATGCTAATATAACTCTTTCTTTGAAACTCTCTCTCTACTTATATTTATATTTATATGCATTCGATATAAGAATCCATAAGAACTGATAGCTTTTATTTATTTTTTTCTTACCATTTTTCGTTTTCGTTTTTCGTTTTGTACTTTATGTGACTATAAATTTGTTTGATGTGTAACGAAGAAAAAAAACCGACGAGTTTTCTTCCATTTTTTTTTTCATGGGAGAAAAATACACCGGCTTCTTTTCTTGACTGTAGACTGTGTGTGTGTGTGTAGATTGCTGGAGGAAGTAGTCATTGATTCTGAATACATTACTTTTGCCTTTACTTCCACAATACTGTAGACTGTGTAGACTGTAGACTGTAGAGAGTCTCACTCGAGGAAAATTCAAGTCTGTGTTATTTGTTCGTGAGTGAACGTCACTTCTTTTCATCTTGCTTTTCATTTTGTTGGGCCGTCTTGGAGGGTGGCCTCCGTCATCTTTGCATAATTTATACCAACATGCAAGCGTCGGTTCAATTGACGATTCCAATGAAATTTCTAAAGAATATATTTTCTGTCCTTTTATATGTACGTATTTAGCTCTGCCTCCTCTATCTCTGTCTGTCTCTCTTTATACCCATACGATTACAGATAGAGTACGGAAACCCATAAAAAAAGCGTAAGTCTGTGTATAGTTGTATAGGCTGTAGCTTGAACTGAATTTTCAATATTAGAATAAAGCAAAAAGCAAATAGTCCAGCTTGATTTCCATTTTCATATTCATATGCAGAGGCTAGAAACTATCTTCTGCTCTAAAAAAAATGTTTAATTTCACGCAGCTTATATTATACTATTCTATACAGTCTCTTTCTCAGACTATTTTTTCTTCTTCTTCTCTCCTCATCTCACAACTCACAATAAGATCCAGTTTTTTTGTAATCCTGAAACCGCTATATGTTAAGTAGTTTAGTTTAGTTTTTGTCTCATCATTCTATATCTGAAGTTCTCCACTCCTTTCCATTCAAAATTCAAAACTCAAAGTAAACAGAAATTACTTTCGACCATTTTTGTTTTCATTTCAATGTATTTAAGAATTCAGATGTCAACACGTTCAATTGTTCAATTGTTCAAATGTGAAATTCATTTGCTTTTATTAGACCGCCATGAAAGAAATTAAGCACAGATCTCCTCAAACAAACAAAAAAAAACTGATAAAAGTACCGATGATTAGAGTGTACGTGATTTTAGAGTCTGAGATAGGCTCAGATTACAAATTAGCAAATTACTTACACAGAAATATGTATATTATCGTATAATTACAAGTCATTAGGTTTTACATCTGTAAATTGCCATACAGTGAGAGAACTTGATGTAATCAAGATTTGTATGTCTTGGTTTATGGACTAGATTTTGAAATTTAATAATAAATAAGATCAGAAATCAAAACTAGAATGCAGTGAATGTTGAGAAAAAAAAATCCATAACCCTTTTAGCACCTTTACTGTCTGATGATTTGGTTATATAATCTGCCAACAAAAAAACGAATATTTACACACTGCAAGAAGAGAAAAGGTTCACAATTCAATGCCGACACATTCCCAGTGGAAATTGCAACTTCCAAGAAATGACAGACGTAACATGTGCAATAGCAATAGCAATAGCAATAGCCAACATATAAGTCAAAACTAACCTGATAAGATGAGGAGTAAAAAAATAAAGATAAATATGAAGGTAAACTGTGCACATGTAAGATAACCTCTGACTCCCTTTTGCAGCAATAACAGAGTACAGAATCCAACAAGCAGAACCAGTGTAAAACAATTACAAAAAAAATTCACGACGATAGCTATCAACGATTGTAAGTAAATGGTAAATGCTCACGCCTCTTGTAACCCGCCGGCACAAAGTCGTTGCTCTGTAATTTGATTATTAATTAACAGCGTGAGCTTTCAAAAAGGATTCAGAGGCAAAAAGGCAAACGTCAAACATCAAATTCACAACACCAAAGTTTCATATAGAAATGTGATATTCAGGGATTGTTCTAATTTTTAAATAATATCTGTAATTACTGGCATAAGAGTGCATTTCCATCTGCAATCGCCGTACAAATTGGAAATCTTTTATCAAATCCCTTGAACTTCTCCCCCAACAAAATCAACTTTGAGAGTCAATTTGAGTGATTATCCCATCAATTAAAATCCCCAAGTCCCAATTCATTTTTTTTTTTGCGTGCCATAATAAAAAAATCCCTTACAGTAGCCGATTGTACCTACAAGCATAAAAAAATCAATTTGAAGCCCTTGGGCTCATCACCAATTAGAATTGTATACGTACGTGTTTCTGTCGTCACCCATTTGTTGAATTAAATGCAAAATATGACCACCCTGACGCAAAATGTAACAAATCCATTGCATACTAATTGTATATGCAAATCTCCAAATTGCAGTTCTCTTAATTTTTCTGAATGAGTACTAAATGAGTACAGTAGAATATTCATACGACTTGTCAATGTAATTCTCAAGCCATTCCCCTTTTCGTGTACGCACATTTCATTTATACAGAATTAGAATTTAAGGAAGAATATACAATCGTGTCGTATCAATATCTTGTTTACGTAAATGCTTTTAATGATTGATGCGTGTGTAAATAAAAATTTAATGGATAAAATGGATGATATAAATGAACGTGAGGATGAATCGATAGTATATTTTATATAGCTTTCAAAATATCGTAAATGGTGAATAAAAATAAAATGTGTATATAAATAATAAATTTTACGACGATTGACCGATAGAACGAGGGAAAACTAAAGAGAGTAAAGAGTCATAACAATAACATATGGCTTGACTGAAGCTTGACGTCCATGGCCTATGTAATTGAGTATAGCTAATATGGACGGAGAGATATCATTTGTTGTGGTTTGTCTTATGTACAGAACATACTTCATAGACGCATTTAACTACATAACAGAGAGAGAGAGAGAAAGAGAGAGAGAGAGAGACTGTGCTGGTTGATTTGTACCTTCTGGACAATAGATACGACGAATTGTCTGTCAAATGTATGTATGTAGGTAGGTAGGTAGGTAGGTAGGGAGAGAGTAGAGAGTGTAGAGAGAGAGAGAGATAGAAAAGTGTATTTTGTTTTGTATATCACGCTAGATCATGGAAATGTGTGCACCTGTGGATGAGTCCCCATGTTTTGTCACGCGACAGTCGACATATACACACAAATACAACTTATGCTTGACTAACTTGAAAATTTATTAACTATCGAAAATATTCGTACTCTGCAGATAATTCTACTCTACAAACTGTAAAATTACTACTACTACTAGTACATAGTATAGTCCGAGTTCTTGATCCCAAAGTAATAAGAAAAACAGACTGTATTATGATAGTACAGATACAGATAGGAGGCGAGATACTTCTACGAGGAAACGTACCGTATTAAATAGTTATCTCTGTGGATTTGTTATTTGTCAAACTTTGGACGTGTTTGGAGTAGAATTTTGAGCGGTCATCACCATGTGTGAACTTGTCCATTTTTCATAAGGATTTCCCTCAATGATACTCCTTGTTCGTATGCGTACCTATGCGTATGTAATGTGTGTGTGTGTGTGTGTTGTTTGTGTATTTATATATGATGTGTACGAAGTACGTGGTAACTTATCGAGTTTGATAATTTCGCCGCCAAAAAGGCCACACGCATCTGGACAGTTTCTCGTCAATTATGTATTTCGTCCCTCGTACACATTCGGTTAGATACATATATATGATTGTCTTTAAATATGTTGTTTGAGTGTGGTAGTTGTATGCCGTTGCATTGTATACATTCCCAGTCACGACCACAAATAAAGCCATTATCTGAAGAAGCGTGGCGGAAGAAATGCGACAAATTAGTTTTAATCGAGAATCAATGTTGTTTAATTCAAATAAGTGCACCTCTTTTTTGGAAGACCAACATTCGTTTTCATTTTACACACACAACTGCTCACCTTCCCCCGAAAACAAACACTTTTTTTAATCGCAATTCTATTACATATAAGCTACTATCTACTTATACCACCATGTTATTTTGCTGTGCCTATCTATACTTATTTTTAGGACTAGAAGAACAGTCCAAAAAAACAACTAAAAGTCCAATAGACTGACAATTTCGTGTAGTAACTTCGTTTAGATAAATGACTGGGATTTATACGTGTCACTTATGAAGTGAAAAGTGAACTGGGAAAGAAATAGACAGAGAAACAATTGAACAGAGAAAACTTGAAGAGAAAATTCCAATTTGACAAATCTTTTGCTTAGGAAATAAAGGCAAAGTTGCTCTTGCTGTGAACAAGACAGTTACGGATTACTCACAATCAGAGTATTCTCATGGTAAAATCCTTAATAGACAATCCACATGCTGCTTGTAATACACTGAACAAAATACAGTATAGTGTGTGTAGGTAGGGGAAGAAAATAAGCTTTGCGAGATACTCCGATTTACATTTAAAATACTTATGAGGGCTCTCCATTCTTCACACACTACACATTTCATATTGTCACATTTAGAACACAATACAGATCATTTCTAAAAAAAACCTGGTTGTGTGTACATATCCAAGCATATTACGCATTTTTTAATTCATACACACACAAATATTGTTCTCTGACGTAGAAAAATTAAGTAGGTACTTGAGGTTTATAGGGAAAATAATACAAAAAGATACTCCGATAGACTCATAATACGACTAGAAAGAGAGAGAGAGAGGATGAGAGAAAGGTTGATGACAACACGTACCTAAATTTAAAAAATCTATGTCCCGACGACGACTTTTCATTTGCATTATGTTTGCACTTCCTTTTCAGTGCAGTCTGTAGCAGAAGAACCCATAGTTAAATTTTGAATTTGAGGACATGGCCGGGTTGTGATTACGAGTACAAGCAATGACAATCGACAGTCGACAAGGAGCAACTTGTAAAAAAAGGGTGTCATAATTTTTCTAGGCAAAGTAACCAAAATTGACAGAGAAAAATGTGGACATTTTTTATGTTTCATTTTCTTTGTTGGTCTTTTCAACACTGTATCTATCGACCCTTCTTACCTTACACCAAACTATTTTTTACTCGTATGAATGTCTCATTCTCATTATTATTACACTGTGCTTGTATTGTATGCGTATAGGGATAGTTGGAAGCAGCAGGAGTAGCCTTCTCTCTCTCTCTCTCTTTCTCTCATTTAAAATACTTTTTGCCAAGTGTATATTGAAAATACATTGTCAGATCTACAATAATATTATGTATTGCTTTGGGGATTCCACAAAAGATATATTTAGGATTCATAATATCCAACTTATGAATATTCTCGATATGCACATGAACATTTGAATTTTGGTTATTTGTTTGAAATACATTGTACGTTTGTGCTTGTACGACAAAATAAAGAAAACTGCACTTCTTTCTTTGTACAGATATTTATTGTGTGTGTGAAAGTCTTGTTTTTTACACATATGGTGAACGGGAGGGATGAAGAAGAAGGCAACCCTGTTTTTTTCTATATAGATTTTTCCTTTGGCGCATAAATTATAGACGTTTTTTTATTATCCGTGTCAATGCCACCATTTGAAATGATGTATAACATAATAAGGGTGTGTGTTCACACATTTATACAAACATGAGCCGCAAAATGTTGTGTACTCATCAACTCATCATCAGCTTTGAATCGGATTCTGTGAGAAATTCGATAAGGGTTGGTTTTATGAGCATTAGCATTACATGTCATAATTAGTGAAAAAGAAATTCAAATTCAATTGAACTGATGATCGAGTAAATAAAGTAAGATAATGCAAACTAAATGTAGGTTGAATGGAAAAAAAGTAGACAGAGAAGTAAAAAGCGGTCACGTGACAGCGTTCCAAAGTTTGGTATACTTGTGAATCTTTAGACAGGCTTTGTATATATTATATCCACAGAACAGAAACAGATAATTAATACTCTGTCTTAACGACAATGCCTTTTTCTTTTCCACGCTGGCGATTTTACCCGAAGGTAATTGTGGTTGTCAAGTCGCGTAATATTTTAAGAATGGGGTAAAGAGTAAACGCAATGGAAAACGGAGTTTGGACTTTTGGTACGTTCATTTTCTTTTCTGTTTTTGTGTGTGTATGTTCCTTTTCTGATCCCTTGCATTCAATTAAAATGAACACACATACAGAGAAAGAAATTGTGCGTTTATTAGTATTACTTGTACTTCATCAAATTTTAATTATACTACATGACCAAGAAGAAGAGCAGGAACGTTCCATATATATTTGTCGGCAGTCATTTCATTAAAACGAAAAGCTCAATTCAAATCCGAAAAAAAGTAAATAAAAAGTTTAGAACGTCAAGATTATCTACGTACACTGAATATTGGGGAAAATCAGTTCCACAAATGAATCCTGAAAAAATGAGTTCAAAAAGGGGGGACAAATTTGAGTGTAATTAATGAAATTTAGTTGACTTAAAATCACGGTTTTGGTCACCATTAGAGGCCACACTCTTCTCCTTGTCTCTCTCTTTCCCTCTCTTTAAACAACAATACAGCGGAGGTTGACCCAGTCAGTCAAACCATCATTATTTCCAATGGTCCTTCTTTTTTCTTGGTTCTATACACAAAAGCCTCGTGTCCGCCCCCACATTTTCCTTTTCAGTCCACCACAGACCATAGTCTACTCTACACAAATAGTCTACCACACCAAGCGTATTCCCTCTCTACATGTACTGATATGTATATATATATACACACTTCAAACTTCCACTTGTATTTTCCTCTCTCGGTCTCTTGTATAGTTAAAGGTTGAAAAACGAAAAACTCATGATGAACGCTCGTTCTACTTGTTTTACTTACACTTACATGCACTTTAAATGTCGAGACGGACGACGTCGTCGTCCTGATCATCGTCCACACCAAACTATGGCTAAATCATCGTTAGTCTAAGTAAACAGCATCATCATATTTCCAATTCATTTTGACTGAACAATCAAATTCCCTACACACGTGTCCATATCGTTCACAGTCTGTAGTTTTGAAAATAACAGACAACCGAGATTCTATATTCACATTTCTCTGTTGATTATTGGAATTTTTCTTTGTCACTTCTCAGACAGACGTTTCATTTACTAAATTTAAGAACTGGAAATAGACTAAAAAAAAAAGTAAACAATTTACGGCAGCCAGGAGAAGGAAAGATACAAATGATTTCACAGTGAAAAATCAAAGTTGGCATTCACACCTTGGTAAGTAATTTTTGAGCTAGAAAAACTGAGACAAGTTAAATACTTAATCAAAAACATGTTCATTTCTTTCCATGTTTTCCTTCAATTACAAAAAAATGTAACATTTTTCCAAGCATAATCATCATCTACAAAGGTAAAGCTACTACATACTAGTACATATCTGTCAGACTTGGCTATGTACATACATATGACTACATATCGTACATATATGTATGCTGAGGTTCGGAGACGGAAAGTCGCTCCGTCATATTCACTCAGTTCCATGCCTGGGCCATGTAACCCATAATTGATGACAGCGTTAAAAATACGTCGACACTCCAACACACACCAATTTGCATAAAGTTCATTACAGATCTTGCAGTGAGAACCCTCGTAAAACTCATTTTAATCTTTTCTAATAAGTTTTACTCGTTCAAACTGGCTGCTCTGTATTCTGTGTGTATATACAGATTACAGATATATATCGCTCCTCTCTTGAACCAGCATAATAATAATAATATTACATGTGGACTTGAGCTGACGACGAGCTTCGTGATTTCCTATCTTTCTCCCTTTGTAATCTACAGTGCATTACACATTTAAGAAATAATTACATAGTTTATATCTTTACATCATGTGGAGTTGTGTGTGTGGAGTCGGCTGTAAACAGAAACGGAGCAAGGCAAATCCTCCAATTCAAATTTTTTCCCATTTTTACAACTCTCCCCTTTAAGTCTCAACTAGATGCTGGATTTCGCACTCAAAAAATTCAACTTATTTCAAGGCTGGAAGCCAAAGAAGCGGAGAAAGACGAAGACGAAGAAGAAGAAGAAACACTATAAAATAAAAACGACCAATCTTTTCTTTTGTTGCTTCATATAAATTTAATGGCTAATTTCATTCAGTTTCATTTTAAAGCTTTTACGGAGAAAAAATACGTGAGAATTTTCCTTTGAGATTTTATACTCCAACTATAGGAAAAGAGACATCCGGCTTGGACATTTGGATATTTTTGTATTCTGTAGTGATTGAAGAGTTCGATTTGGTATGCTCTCACAATAATTGAACTGGTGAGACATGATTAGAAACGAATTTGAAAAGTCCACGAGCGTATTTGACACGGAAGCCTATATAGGAAATTACAGTAAGCTCAAAGTCTATACATTTGCCATGCAGAACAAAAGCTGAGGACAGAAAGAAAGATGATGGAGAAAATCCGAGACGACAAACCCCAAACGAACTAATGACCCACGGCGCTAAACTATCTGTACATGAGAATTTTGGTGAGCAAACATGAGTACGCAAATGAATGGAGGAGGATGGTGGGAAAGGGAAAATCAAGTACTGGTCAAAATGTCAACCAACTTCTTTCCGGTGAGTACGGAATTTGAGTAGAGGAAAAGAAAAATAAGTGTGACTGGACGTTGGTCACTCTGATGACACGCGACTCTCTGACGTGTTCAGACCAAAAGGCAACTGTTATTGGTTTTCCTTAGCACTTACAACTATTTATAGCTTTTAAATGCTCCATGCACGCGCACATGTGACCAGACAAACACTTTCCTCTTTCATTTCTCTATCCTCGGATGACTAAACGCAGGATTTTTCTGACCGCTTCCTCCATTTATATTTTGGGATTAAAATCAATTCCCATCCGTAAAACTTTTCTGCAACATTTACTACAATCTATACAATCATCATCATCTTCAGCCAAAGTTCCCAAATTTAAATAAGATATTAAATAATAAATTCCCTTGTCTTCTTAAATTATTTACTTGGCGAACAAAATTAATGAAAGGCCAGACAACAAAAAAAAATTCAATTTTACCCCACGGCTTGTGATGTATTTTATAATTCCCAATTGTAATTAACAAGTGAAGATTAGGAGAAACAGCAGGGAAATATATAATCATTGACACTTGTTTGATGTATTTGTGTGACATATGCAATCTCGTTCAAACGAAACGTCCTTTTGTTTGTTGTGATCATTCCCTTGTTGACCTGTGTGTTCCAAGTTTCAAACATTATCTCATAATAATTGGGAGGTGGTAAAAAGTCACACCTAGTCAATTATACCCATTACGACTCCAATTTCAAAACCCCATCAAACATGGTGACGCTCATGCAGTGGAAAATAATTAGTAAGTATACGGTTTCACGTAATTTGTAATTACGATTAGTCATTACAGTTCATCATCATCACCTGCACAATGAAATTCAAACTCAAATATACTTACTTTGGTATGTCTCACAATATTCTAATGTAGTTTGTTCTAATCCACAAGTTTTTTATATTTATATGAATATGAAATGAATGATCTTTTCCAGATCTGCAGGAAAATTACTTTACTCTAAAAAAAACTCAATGGAAATCTTCAGTAAAAAGTAAATGGGGACACAAATACGAGATTTCACAGTTTAATGTGTGCTTGAATGAATAATAAGAGCGATAATTAAGTATTAAAACTATAAACACACTGTTTCGTTTATTCATGGTACGGGCTAAGCCTCAGTCTGCCCTCATTCATCACGACGACAACAATTGAACAGGGCAGCAGATGATGACTGTGCGGATCTGACTGACGATGGATGATGGATTTCATGCAGAGCAGTCATGAACTCTGAAGGCTCTGGACCAAAAGCAGTTATGACACAGCAAATTTTGTATTTATACTTAAGCTCATGACTTATGACAACACACAGACACACTCACACATTTTATTTATGTATAGACAGGGGGGATGATTACGAATTACGAATACCTTAAACGAGTATGGTGATTGTTTCAGAAGAGAGAGAGAGAGAGAGAGAGAGAATCATTTATTTATAGTTTGTGAATGTGCATTTGAAAATGATGCTCATTCATAAAATTCATAACATCTGGATTGATTGGTCATAATTGGCTTTTAAAGTTCAAGTGTCACAGGTGCGAGAGGTTCTCTCTATTAATTTCACTAATGAATGCACACGTGCGAAGGTGAAGGCACAAGTCCAAGGGGTCCAGTCCAATCAATAGTCTTCTAAATTACTATCGCTCTTCAAATCAACTTTCAAGTCTCCCCAAACACACACAGACACACACTTGTTTTGTTTTACATGCAAAGTTGCCAACTGGTCTCGAAATAAACGAAACCCTATTCTCAAATTATTTACCTTGTAACCAGTCAGAAAGTCCCGTTTTTTCAATGAATTCCCCGTCAGGGTGCCTTATTCAAGTGTTTATGACAGTAACTATCATCAGTAATTCAAATTCCTTTAAAAAGTCAATGACTTCAATAGTTTAAATAATGTAAACAACCCGATTAAAAAGTAATTCAACAAACTCTCCATAATGCACATGAATAGTCAATAAAAACTGGAGTGAGTGCCGAATGGAGGGCAACATGACATTTCCTCTTTCATAGAAATCAAAATGTGAGCACACACTTTTGTCAAACAAGGAATAAAAGTCGAATAAAATATTCAAAACCAGGAATCTCGTCATTGCAGCCTCAGTCTCTACAGAATGTATCGTATATCTTACAAATATAACCGTGTGTAAAGTGTACAAAACAAGCTTTTGATGCCGGAAACTGTACTGTCAATCGCTAGCGACTCCCGAGTTTTTTTTTTTTTATCCCCGCTTCGTCTTCACAATGAATTGATATCGGCAAACGTTCCGTTTGTTTCTTTTGTATCTCCATCTCCTCTTCCGGGACTATTTTTTCCCTCTCAACAATTTGACTTTAATTTATTATTCATGTCAGTTTAGTTGAAAAAATCGGGAGAGAAAATTGGTAAAAAAAACTGTTTCAATTTTTTTCTATAGCTGTATATACTCTGCAGTTGAGACAAGGAATAGTTTTCTTTTTTTTACTCCGTAATTCAAAACAAAATATAGAGAAAATATCGTTTGAAAGAATTTTGCTTCCTTTTCCTTGTACTTGTCTGGATTATATGTACAGACTGCAGACTGCAGACTATATACACAATACAATAGACATGAGGGAATGGGGGAAGAGACAAACACCATAGATGCATTTTTTATACGACTCGAATGTAACCGTTGGCTAAACAGGGATACAGATAGACATGGTAAGATTATTCCCCACCCCAACAATATACCTTACGCCTTAACATCATCCGAGTACGGAGGAATGCTCCACATATTTCATAGTTCCATAGTTCACAAGTTACGCTACACATCCGTATTATTATGGCCACGCGCTAACAAGGAAAGCATTGGAGGATCCTCAATATTTCTGTATGTACACATATTCCAGCCGGGCCAAAGACCCTAAAGTCTAAACTCTAAAGTATATATGATTCAATGATGCCGACTCAGTGAATCATTCATTTCCTATGTACGACCTTTTCCCTATTCAACTGTACAGTATAGACGGAAAACATGTACTCAATATACAATATCCTCACGTCAGTTCCAGTTTCAGTTATATATATATATATAACTGACATGATTTCCACAATGATAAATGATGAAAAAATAATGTCAATGTATCCTGTATACTGTATAGGCAGGATCTGAACTGAAACTGTCCAAAAAATACCCCGTTCCGTGTTAATCATGCCCTTTGATTCGGATTTGTATATTTTGTACATTTTGATTTGGGCTCAACCTCTCCAATCAAAACAAAATTACCTATACCTTTCCTTAACTTAAACCGGCTGTAACCCTACTCATTTTTTTATGCTGTAGGAGGGTCCGCTCTTAGTTCTACTATTATTATTATTATTGTTGGAGTGAAAGCATAATCGACAGAATCTATAGAGTACTATAGACAAATATCACAAGAAAAGCGCACGCACGATGTGAACACAAATTAAAAGTACTATGTACTTATATAGTGGCTGGCTGGAGGGTGACGCATAATAATTATTGTTTTCATATTCCTACATATACAAATGGTTATCCCATGAACATGGAACATATTTTAATTTCCATTCGAATTGAACAGGTGTGTAGATTTCAGATTTCTGATTCAAAAATAAAATCTCAGTTTAATCGCGGTGTTTCTCCCGAAGTGCCCCTCCACGCGCGCGGATCCATATTTTTTTGAGGGTATACAGACAGATATAGTGAGGAACAATGAGAGAGAATGAGGAACGGTGGTCGGCACATTTTATTTATTGTGGTTACACAACAAAGAATGGAGTTGACGTATTTTTTTTTGTTATTTATTTATTAGCAATGTTGTGTCTTTTTTTGCCCACGGAGAATGCCGATTGTGAATTGTGAATTGTGAATTGCGGGTTTCAAATTGCAAATTAGAGGTTGTAAATTTGAAAATGTAATCTCTCTGTAAAGGGATTCAAAAGTTTGAATACTAACAAGAACAATAATTGTAATATTTTAAATGGAACAAAAGTCAAAAAAAGAGCATTCAGTTTTGTGACTCCCGGTGTTTACACTATAGAAATCCCTAAAATATTTTCTCCCTTGTTCCAATTTG
This sequence comes from Gisinianus flammeolus, assembly GCA_034699125.1. NCBI lineage: Eukaryota > Metazoa > Arthropoda > Collembola > Symphypleona > Katiannidae > Gisinianus > Gisinianus flammeolus. Next base: position 46,458 of record JAIUND010000066.1, on the reverse strand, counting down.
AAATCCAAACAAACAAATAAATTGTCCGAATGAATACACATTTACCATGTACTGGTTCAAAGGATAATTGAATGAAAAGGATGATTTTGCACATTCTAAAATTGTAAATTCTCAATCCTTTCACTGGTTGTGTGTGTGTTTTTGGTGGAAGGGTAATTTGCAATTTTGAATTCAGCCCCGAACATCCATGAAAGATTTTCGTCACCCCTCTCAACTCAACTCAACTCAACACGACACGACGTAAATGGACGGTAAACGGTTTGGCAATAAACTAATAGTGTTTGAATAATATAAGCCACTATGTATACATTCTTTTCCTATTCTTATATATTTTGTCAAACAGATGGTGAATTGCCTCACTTTACCATGTGCTAATCTTTCATTCAAAACATTCAGACCCACCATTTGCGTAAAATGATATCAATGACAATAAAGCAATCCGTCTGTGTACGATACGATATGTCTGAACAGAAAGGAGTAAAAGCAGTCGGTGGGTTGGATATTCATTTATTTGTATATGCGAGCATCAACCAATTCAACCATCAAACTTTTACAAGCTACAATTTAAATTTAGAGTCGTCGATAGTCAATCCAATTCATTTCCTTTACCAGGGTTAAAATTTGCTACATTTTCCAACTTGTGTCATTCATTTGCAATTTTTATTTTGCACACAGATGTTACAAAAATTCGGATTTTGACCTTCTGTCATCATCCTCATTTTATACCATTTCTTTTCCGAATCATATATCGTAGTTTTAAATCCACATGAATCAAATCCATTGAATGTATATAAATTGAAGTCATTCCCCCAATTCCCAACTAACATTATACGATAGCCTTCGTGTAGCTATCATATCAGTATAAAGTATCAACCTTCAGTTCAAGTAATGTCAGCGTGGATGTCAACGTGGATGTCTTCACCTTTAACATGAATTTTGAAATGTCATTAAATTGGAGCGATTGGATACAGTCTGGCTGTGACATTAAATTCATTCATATTATTTTCCTTTCCCCACATTGACTTAGGGATATATATGTGCAAAAATTCTTCATGCGTTATAAAAATCCTCTCAAATGATCTTCTCTCTCGAGTGCAATAAGTAAATTCAAATATAAATATAAATCCTCGTTCTGTCTCATACAAAACAATGGTTTTTTTTCTCGTCTGGCTTCAGTTTAACAGTCCTCCATTACACGGATACAAATGCACGACATTAGTAAAACTCAAAAGCTTCCACATACCAAAGAAGACTGTCTGTACAGTGTACAATAACAATAACAACAATGTTTCCAAAGGTAAAGTATAACAAACTAAACTAACGATAAAGGAAAATTTTATGTTATGTTATGTCAAGAAAGTAAAGGAGCACGTATGTATGTACTGTTTTCCTTGTGCATACCACACACACACACACACACACAAGAACGCTCATAAGAGTCTCAAGACGATTCGGTATGGTTGAGAAAGTCAAGGCAAGGGAAGTGAAGCAGTGAGCCTTTCCCAACCATCCATAAATTAGCCCACCTATTCACACTCTACAACAGCCTTTTAGTGGATATTAAGATACTTTTATGACAATTTAGCAACATAGTCATACACACAGGGCCAAAACTCCGTCTATATTCCTCATACCAGAATGAATGAATGAATGTACCCACAAAAAACTATTAAATAAGTACTCAAGTGCCTTCTGCAATGACAAGGTATACACAAAGTATCAGTTTTCCTTTCTTTCCGTAACACCTCTAAACTCTAAAGTAACCGAGCTCACAATATATGAAAACTGCAAATACATGCGGTAATTTTTTTTGGCAAATCTTCATGCTCTAAAGTACAATTAGTTACATAAGTTACATTTGCCATGAATGTTGCAATGAAATAAAGTTGCTTAATAAATTATCTTGTCCCACATATTTTACGCGGTTTTTAAAAATATCGCACACACTCTGTATACATATAAAGGAGAATAAGTTGTAAACTCGAGAATATCTGCAATCAGAATTTTGGATAGTCTCCGTGCAAATTAAATTACAAGGCTGAGAATTCGTCTAGAAAGAAGGTGGAGTTGAGTGAGGAAAAGTATAGTATTTCTATGGAGTTGAATTGAATGGGATTGTGAGGAGATGAGCGTCGATCACACACATACACCGAACAAAGTACTATACAATATGAAATGATGATATCACGTAATCGAGAGTGAGTGAGAACTCCAGTTTCCCTTGTGGCAATACAGATATATACAGGGAAGTGTGGACGGACGGACGAGAGTATAAACTACAAAGTGAGTAGAGAAGAAAGTGAGCTTGAAAGTGTAAATATGTATGTATTGTTGAGTAGTGCAGAGGTTTGTTACATTTATGAGTGGGACGCGGGATGGACAAAGAACAACTTGGAACAAATTCGACACGCTCTCCGCATAAATTGTAGGGTGGCCACAGTGAACTTGACATTATAACGACAGGAAAACCGAATGGACACGGCTTGACTCTCACTATTATTATGACTATCATCATCATATTCCAAGTTTCTCTTCTCATGTCCGACTGTGATCCTATCAAAAAAAAAATGAAACCTGTGTGACGATGCCGATGCCGACACACAATTCGGTCACAGCCAGAGCAACAGCAACAGCCATTTTTCAATGTTTAATAAATTATTACAATACAAACGGAATAATGAATAGAGTCAAGTGGGACACAATAGAAAAATGTTGCACAGTTGGCAAAAAAAAAAAAATATCTAAAGACTCGTCAACATCTGATTCAAGAGTTTCGTTCGTACGATATGTCTTCTGTGTTCTCTATCGCCTATCGAATGGCTCAATTGGTCATGGAATGAAATTAATAAAATCAATAGAATCCCCGAATTGCAGGAAGTAAAAATTTATCAACTGGCTATAATAATGATTCACACACACACATATACATAAACATTGGTATGATTTTTCCCAGAAAAAAGTTAGACGATTTTCTCATCCAAAAAAATAATGCGAGAGAAAATGGGGGAGTCATAAATATCCACATAATGTGACAATAATTGGCTCTTTATTTATCACGCTCAGTAGGATTTCAGACTCTGAATTTCTGTTTCCATCATAAAAATGTAGAAAAACAAGGCAAAAAAAAAAAATCATTACACAAAACATACAATAAAATATATTTAATATTTATGTACGGTATAATAATGGTGAAAATAAGAGTAAAAGCCATCGCATTTATTCACGCTCTATTATATCGATCATCAGGATAAAAAATGACACGTCATAAATAAATGGGTGAATTACAATCTGACAATTAGATACTCAAGTGTTTTGGAATCAAATCCTCCAAAAATTGATATTTTTTCCCTATACTTATACTAAAACATCCTCAACGATAAAGCTAGGAATAGCCATAACTTGAGTTCAAGTAACATTGACAATGTAAAAATATCAAATCACACTAGAGTAAAACATAAATATCAGTAGAAACTGGATACATTTTCTGCAGTTGTGTATTACTCCACCTCCACCAACGAATGAATAATATTAGTATTTGTGCGTTGTAATTACCACACAACGGTTCTTTCTACATTGAAAACACAGAAAACCTTAAATTGCTACTCTATTTCTTACACCCGAGTATACAAAAAGTCCAAGAAAATGAGTAAAAAACGTGGACTGTTGATACTCGGAATAGAAATCTTAGTCATTCGCCTTCACTTTCTTCGTGTCTATCAGTCTGCCAAAGAAATGAAGGCAGCAGGTACACAAAAAAAAACCCTTCGACCCTCCTTGGCTTAAAATCTCTATAGATGGCGACCAGCGTCCAAATGATCCAAACGAAAAACCCTTTTCTTTCATACTTTCTCCCCAATGTCATTACTTATGCAATATGCATATATGCACTAACACTCCGACTTGTTCCACTGACAAGGAACGTTTTTCATGGCAAGTCAACCAACAAAAGCTATTATTAATCTATTATGTGGAAAGTCAGACATAAAAAATGTAGGATTCGTTATTTACAGGGATGAACAAGCTTGGTAATTCGATTCTTACCTATTACCTATTTACAAAATTAATTAATTCCAATACCACTCTATATCTGTATATACGCGATCCCAAAATCAAAATGTACATGGATATGTATGAACAGTTCAAATGCTGTACTTTTGAGGCTGTACACGAATACACGAATAAATAAAATAAATAAACCAGTGGACATAAATAGCGAGAGAAGAGTCTGCTAGTTCTAGTTTTAATTGACTTTTCTTTATTTACTAAAACTTGATGTGTAATCCACGTGTGTATAAGAGTTTTCAAATGTGAATACAGAGAGAGAGGGAGTAAATAGTCATCATCGTCATTATCTATTTTCTGTTTGGGCAAATAGCTGGAGGTTATCATTTCCTCCCTATCATATCAACTCTCCATTGGTCATCATCATCTTCTTCTGCCCGAGACGATGATGCTTCAACGTTGGAGCAAAGGCTAATCAATAGCCTGTGCCGATTGTGTCCCTTACATCATCCAGCATGATATGAATTGGAGTAACAAGGAGCGTATTTATATGTACGTATATGCACTTACAAGGGAACTTGAACTCGTAGCACAATCTACAAATAAATGTTACAGCGGTAGATCCTTCGTCTGATAAAACTAATCCAAAATGTATAAAATACAAGGGATGTCATAATGAGGAGATTTTCCTTGACGCTCCTCACATCTCGGGGATTTCCTTTTTTGACATACACACATAATTTACATACATGTGTATGCATTTATCGTATTTTCTTTTGTACACACTGTACTGTAGAAAATTGCCTCCAATTCAATTCGTACAACCTCACTCTAGTTTTACATGAGAACAAAGAAGATCCGAGAGGAGAGTCCAGCTACAAGGGAGTCGGGCAAGTAAAAGCATTTGTTCTGCAAAAGTAATATATAGTAATATACATAGTAATCGTAATGGTAATTGCACATGGAAATTACAGGCAAGGTTTTGTATTCTCATGGACATTCAAATTTCAAGTCATCCAATAGCCCAAGGAATGACAATTGAGCTCAAATTGCACAAATTTCCTCTCAAACATGTTTCCATTTACTTTGACTCACAAAAGATAAAAGGATGACCAGGAGCTACAGGATAATACACACGAGTTTAGAGATTTATCAGCACGGAATCGGAGACTGAAAAACAGCACACACACACTCTCTCTCTCTCTCATTTTGTTTGACTAAGTCCTTTGAGAGAGACACCAAATACAAAATACAAACGGGGTGCAATTCCTATAGGAATTTTGTCACTTTTTTTATTTAGTTTGTTTGTCTCATGGAGGAGGTTTTGAGTTTTCCACAGCTTCATCGTCCTCATGGTCACATATACACACAGGATTCTCTCTCTCTCTCTGATGGACAAAGTCATGCTCACATCATATCACGTTTGTTCCGAGTTCTCAATGAAAGCAATGTTGTAATGACAATAACGGCAATTGCCAAAGAAAATTTGAGTTGCGAGGAACCGTGGCAAATGGTCATTTGCCTCCCACAGACTTTCCTTCCTCATCCTCTCCGAGCTTGACTAGTTGACGTGTGACTTATCTATTCGTCGTTTTATATAAATTTTTACCAATACACAGTAGTAGACACTAGCAAATATCTGTTTTTTCCCAATGTGTAAGAAAACATCGTTTCCAATTCCAATTGGGCAACCAGTTGACAATTACAAATCGTCCACCCTAATCGTACCCTGTATACAGAAAATCGTTTCTGTTTTTCTGTACCATGTATTAGTTTTTTTTTATTTAAAAAAAAACAGAATTTCTCTTGCTATTTTTATGTCTATTTCACAAGATTTCTTTTTTATATACCGACGGGGCCTTTTTTATATGTATTAGGAAGAGTCAATCTGATGATGATAAAGCGAAAGTTCCTGTGTCCGCACATGCACAAAAGTTTCAAGTATTGTGAATTGAGAGGAGTCAAGCAAAGTCTATACACTTGTTATTGTTGGACACACACAAAAAAACTCGTACAAAGTACATACACACAAGCCCAATGGAAACAAGTAAAGAGGAGAGAGAGAGAGAGGGAAACTGTGTAGGAAAAAGAGAAACAAGAAAAGCGTCATGATTCATTAGTCCGAAAAAATGAGCTGTCACTTAGGAGTTCAGAGTCACCACGCAGGCAATAGAATGAGGCCGGAGTTGGCGGAAATCACCACCGAAAATGACCAAAATGTCAAACGAGATCATGTAATGAGCTGATTATGCGGAAAAGAAGGGCAGCCTCAGTTCACTTCTTCACATATACAGATAGCATGTAAAAGCTCCCGTATTTCCACCCCTGGTTATCTCTTCTCAAATACGAACCAAACACACTTCTTGATCTCTAGACTGTTCACACACAACTCAACAGTCCCGACTCGGAGAATGGTAAATTGTAATTTCAAACATTATAATATTTCGTTAGCATAAGAGACATGAGAGTACAGTAGTATACGGTTGGAGATATTGAGAACATGTGTAGGAGCAGAAGCAGAAGCAAAAGCAAACACACAAGCGAGTACCAAGCGGAACGTGCAACATTTTTGTCCCTAATTTTGCCCGTGATTACGAACAGAACAACACATTTATTCACGTCCTCTTCATTTCCTTGCTCACTTATGAATAAGCGACAGCATTTCCGAAAAGAATTTTCTCCACAAAATCCCACTTTTTTTTCTGTTTTTTTTTACTTTTCCTCAAACAAACCCATTTACAATTTACATTCACTCACTCTTCCACTTTAACTTTGTTACACAATCCCAATCATACAAAATTTTTATTCAAATCATTATCGTTCCTTTGCATTTCTACATACAATGTATCTGTATTACAATTCATCGATGCTTATTCCTAGACTGAAATCAAGTACAAAAAAATATGTTGAAGCGAATCAAAACGTTATGTGTACAATACGATATAATAATAATAGTTGTACTGGTACAATGTGATTCTCGTAATTCATCCCCTCAGTTAAAAAAGACCAACTAATTTTTTACTGTCAATTTGTGTAATTTCCTGTAGCTTGGATGTTAAGAGTTGGTTTATTTCGAATCCGACCCTTTTTCGTTGTGAAGAGACTTTACACACTGTACATCACATCCACATCGATTATCATTATTATGCTAGAGAGCAGAGAGAGAGAGAAGAGAGGCAGAGACTACCCAAAGGGACTTAATCCCACATGAATAAATATAAATATACATAGATATACACATGATCCTATCTCATTCTTCATCCTTGACATTGACACTCGGGCTCGTCTAGACCTCATCAACTCACCACTCATACCCAAATACAGATATATGTAACCCACAATCAAATCAATTATCTATATATTATATAGATCCTCTACATTCAATTCTATAACCATGATAAAGTTACAGTGTAAACATATTGTGCAGTTCTCCGTATTATTTTTGTTACATATTCACATTGAGGGATTTGACAAATTTAAAATCTGTTCTACAGGGACTTCTAATGTCAAATTAAAATCATTGACAATTGACAATGTCAGTACAAACAAAAAAACCTTTGTTTAGTAAGATATATGTAGTATGTAGAAACGAAAGTAATGAAAAGGAAAGTACTATTTTGGTTTGGGATTTGACCGTGCTAAATGTGAATTACATAGACGACTGAGGCTACAGAGAAAAACAATGGAAGAGTGCTGATTAAGTGTGACCAGAGAGAAAGACGGAGAGGAACCAAGACGAACCAACACCGGCCCACCTGTGTCACGACTTTGAACAAGCTAAATGATTCAACTCACACACATCCGCGATTATTATGGATTACGGACATGACGTTAAACACTAAAAGTGCCTACTCACCATATACTTAAGCATAACCATTTAAATCTCAACAGCTTTTTTTTTTATTTGTGTTCAGACTACAGACATTTTTTTTTTGAAGAGTAGTCTTATGAAGACCAACAGAGAAATCCTGAATGAAGAGAATCCTGAATTGTTTTATGTTTTTTTCTGTAAGTATACTTATGTACAGGTACATTCGAATGTTCATGTTCATGGATTAACTATACAGATGAACTCCACGTATTTTTCTAATGAATAATGACTATATTATTGTATTGTGTAGAATGAAAAACTGTCCCAGAACGTTTTCCCTTTTCTTTTCCACAACCATAGTAAACCAAAAAAAAAAAAAACCCGTGAGGAACTTTGTAATGAGAAAAGTTGTGGTGGTTTTGAGATTAGTGCACCTGTAATTAACCACATCTCGGCTGGATGTCTCCGCCTTATTGTCATTACTCAACGCGTAGGTTTACAGGCCCACAATAGACTATACACTGCATAAGATAACGCTACTTGTATTGCTATATATATTACTCCTACAAACGTTTCTATTTCAAAAATAATATCACTCGACATTGAATTTTAAAGCAACTGTTAAAAAAATCTCAGCTGTTCACTTGTGTTTTATGATTTACCTGCACAATTTACGCATGTACGTCCAATTTCTATTTCTTTAGAAATTGGATGAGACTTTGACTGATTCGTTTCTTCAATTTCCAATTGAATAGATACAAAATTACTTCCGTTTTATTTATTTTATGAGAATAGAGAGAGAGAGAGAATCTGTCTGGTACAGATTTTATAGTTATAGTTTCGGCTCTATAAGACATTTACTATGAGTATAGAATATAGAATATATACACAATGCAACACAAAACACAAAAAGTCGTAATGTGTTTGAGGAATAGAAGAAAATGGTGACTTTTGTGGAAATGGGATGAACATATACATGTACATACAGAACACAGATATAGAGAATAGAGAAGAGATACATTACGAGGTTGGAAAACTGTTTGTCATATTTGACCACCCATTTCTTGGGCCGAACTGTCCTTCCTGTCCATCAGTGTGCCAACACAAAGCGCTGAGCTGTTCCCCATTGTCCGACTCCCAGTCACAGTAAATGGGCAGACTCAAAGTGACTAAATTGGGGTAAAAACGTTGGCACTGTTGGCAGTGAACGTAAGAATGGAACAATTGAGCTCACACTTTAGCCATGCATACATAATAATATACCGTCTCTTACGACTAGACAAATACATAAGATACATATACCAAGTATAGTATTCACCTACTGTAATATCTATCTACATATCCGAATGTACTTTTACTTATGGATTTACTCTGCTAATATCCCACTAATGTGTTCTTTCTATCCGAGTACAGACGAGGAGCCGACTCCCGCCCGTTAAAGGCTGAGCTAAATGGAACCAAAACGAGAGAAAGAGAGAGGCAGACCTAACGCATCGAAACTGTCCTGCTGAGTCTTTGTACTTTATACTTGTGACTCTCTAAACCGAAACCCCGAAACAAGAAAAATATTGTTAAAATACTGTCCACAGAGTTCAAAACAGGAAAATAGCAAATTTCCAAAATTCACAAAAAAAAATATCATGCCGTTTTGTATTTTGTAACAAGTACTTATAGGATATCTGTAATTAGTTTCTAACTCTTTCAAGTCTCAATATTTTGGACATGAATAAATTATGAATTATCATGTTAATACGCTGAAAAAAAGAGTAAAAAAGCTGTCAAGTTTCAAAGAAATTGGTGTTCATCTTACATCTAGATGCCTTTATATTTCCTTCGTAAGCCACACACGAACGCATAAGCATAAGCACACATATGAAAGGAAAGTGCGGAGTGTGTTTTGGTTTTTTTTTGGTTTGGTGGCAGCAAAGAAATGGACAGAGAAATATACAGCTATAGAAACAGAAGTAGGAATAGGGAAAAGGAGTTGTAGAGAAAAGGAATAGAAATGGAATAAATGGAAGGAGTGAGAGTGAACACAGGATGTTGGATTCACAATGATGAGTTTTGATTATGATATGACTCATAAATCTCTTTTGCGTTTGAGACAAGCCATAAATTTATTTCTTCAGTCATTTTATTTCCAGTTCCAGCCACATCTACAAAAGCAAGTGAGAGAGAGAGAGAGACAAAACATGAATACCTAGCGAATCCACTTGAAATAAAGACATGCAACTCGGAACTCCCCATCCCATCCATCTATCCACAATACCAGATGAATATAAATTTAAAATCTAATTTGAAAGTCGAACCTCCGAATTATGAATACATTGTTCGGAACGCAGATGAGTGTATATAAAGAACTGTCAACCACGACATTAAATTACATAATACAGACATACGTACCTAGTACCCACATAATCAAGCAGTCTAATATTTGCAATCAGTCAGCTGTGAAAACAAAGAAGGAATTATCCAAAAGCCTCTCCACTCTCACTCCTTTAGTCTCTTCTCATTTCCTATAGGAACAGTCTCATAATTTACTCTTGTGTTTTCATTTCCCAAAATATTGAGATTTATTTTTAATTGAGAAAATGGATGAGTCAATTAATACACATGGCTCCTTTGCATGTTCCATTTGGACTAGACGACGCCCTATTTTCGAGTGCTAATCGTGAAACAACATTTGTCAAAAGTCATACATACATACACTTACACTTCTTACACATATCCATAATTACAGTCCTGTACTGAACACTGAACACTAAACAACAACTATTTGAATTTTGAAATGACGGTGACTTATGTGAAATAGTGAAATACAATGAAATTTCAAATCAGCAGTTCCAAATTGCACTCTCTCCAGTTTAGCATAATTACGAGCTCATTTCCGAAAAGCACTTTTATGAGCTGCTAAACGATTTGCGAATATTTTACAATTGCCAAATTGTGGTTGTTAAGTTACAAATTGAAGGTTTCTAAATACTCGTCCAGTTCCTCCATCCTATCCAATTTTACTACTTAATAACAACAGACATTGCACTGGAATTTGAATACGTATTTAAAATGAAACAAAAATACTCTCAACTTTAAACCTCACACTAAAAAAAAGCTTCTTTTTTTTTGAACTCTAAACTTCTAAAGGCATTAAAAAAGGACTTAATTTCATATATGCTGATTTTTCTTTCCCGAATAAACTAGAGAGAGAGAAATCCACAGTTTAATTTCTGTTCGTGTAAAGTCTACTTTCAACTTCGTCCCAAGTAACTGGTCCTTTTCCTATAAGTATGTACAAGTTAAGTTTGGATAGTAACCGGAGCGGAGAGAGAGAGAGAGTCTCAAGTCTCAAGTAACAAATTCAAAATCGTAATGATTTATGAAGACAGGGACAAGGAAGCACACTCCAATTGTATTTTACGACTCACTAGCCGCCGCTGGGAAACCAAAAACTTCATTTCATCATATACACTCACACTCCCTTGCAAATCCTCCCAATGCTTCACTTATTATGTCTTCTATTCAAGATAATATTATGCACAATCTCGTGGTTTCTCATATACGTTTTCTATGTATTTACAGTATCTAAAATTTCTACACACGAATCTGTCTGTCTGTATTTAATTCGGATAGGTCTCCTCTGTCTCTCTTTCTCTATCTATTTCTATTTTTCCTCTTGTTGTTCCACCAAATAATTTCCAGTGTCATTAAAAGAGGAAGAGGGAGAGACGAGAAGAGGGGGGAAGAGAGAGGGCGAGATTCGACGATGGAAGAAAATTGCAAATTTGTACATGTGAGAGAATTAAATAGAGAATACGGGAGGAATGGCGAATACTGCCATTCCTCAACCTGAAATACGATGGAAATCTTGCGAATCTCTCATAATCCACACTGCAAATTACAAATTGAGATTCCTCCAGTTTTAATGAGCCCATAAAATCTGCCACACTTTCCAAGAATGAGAATGAAGGCGGTGAACTGTGTGTATCATGTATGTATATGTAGACTTTTCCTTTTCTCTCAGTCGTCAGACTTTATCTGGAGACCGTGGAATGAGGAACGGAGGGGGAATCGACTGTGTATAATAACTTTACCATGGAATAAAGTTTCTCATTCCCCAACATTCTACATTCTATCTGTACATGTTACAAATTACTGCGGACAAGACACTCGAATGTTTGTCTGCTCGTATATACGTAATATGTTATATATGAAAGTGCAAATTTTACGATCACATTTCATTCAACGTGGAGCAAGTCTGAGCATGAACGTAATTCGAAATTCAATGCCATGCCAATTAGACGATTACGATTACAATCCTATATATACTTACTTAATAGGTACTGCTGTGCTCTCTGAACATTTTCAAGTCATTTTTGCTGTTGAAACTCGGAATGAAATCACCTACCAAACAACCAATATGTACGTACGAATACGAATGCGTTCAAAAACAGTCTTTTATCTATTATTCTCGAGAAAGAAAATCCAGCCTGTACACGTACACATTTACATTTACAATTTATAGAGAAGGAAAAAAGCTTAGATTTAGTTTAGATTTTTGGAATAAACGAATGTTCATAATTTATGAAAATTTATGAGACAGTTTAGTTTCGGGACGGATAAATCTCTGTATTGCAATCCAAAAATCGGAGTCCTGGCTAAAGAACCTTTAAAAAAAACCCTAGTTTCATGCAATCTTTATTCTCATATTATTTTCTCCCAAAATTCTTTTATATATACGTTGTGCTTTCTTTATAAGCTGTGGGCTTGATAGAGTAGATAAAAATATACAGTCTATTTGCTGGAAGCGACAAAAACACACACACAAAACGGAAAAGGAAAACCCGAGACTGCCAATATCAAATAGACAATAGTTTTTTCTCGGTTACATTTCAAATCTCAAGGTAGACTGGGGAACGTAATTGTAAACGATATTGTTTTGCTCCCACAATGCAAGACTCAGTAGAGATGAGAAGAGATGAAATGAGAGGAAGGGGAAAGGGGGAGAAATAATTCAAGACATGAGTGCACATGGTTATGAAACGAGGAGAAGAATTGAATTTTTTTTATACATTTTTATGCTTCTATGCATGAATTTCTCTGCTGGCGCTTTGCTTTCCACCACTATTTCTATCTAGATCGGTATCTTTCTCTATCTTTCTCTCTCTCTCTCTCTCTCTGCGTATTATGCAAATCAGAGTTAGGAGAATGACAAACGCAAACGCATAAATATTGCTGGAAACAAAATACAAAATACAGAGTACAATACAAAAAAAACTGTATCTATATACAGGCAGAGGCAAAAAGAAAAAAAAAGAAGTAAAAAGAAAATGATTTGTCTATACATTTCCCGATTTTGCATAAATCGTAAAAAAAAAATACGAAGATAATTTGACGGCATGTATTTTTTCCCAATGATATCAAACATACATAGAATATTTCCTCATGCCCGTGTACATGTGTATTATTATTATTATTATAGATGGTGGATTGTGGATTGTCGCTCCGAGAGTTTTTATCTTTGTCGATCAGATCCACATCAGTACGAATCTTTAAATTTGTGTATACATTAACCGAGTCGGAAGCTACCAAGCATAAGGTAGAATTTTTTTTTATCAAAATGTTACCCATGAGACTCCACATGCTTGTCATCCACATCCACAGTCTTTCACTTACTACTTTTGAGTTAAACTCACTCGCTTACCCCCGCCTATGTGTACGGAGGCAGAGAGAGAGAGAGAGAGAGAGAGAGAGAGAGAAAAGACAGAAGGAAACTGTTTGAATATCTGAGAAAAGACTGTGTGTGTCTGTGTAGAGAGCAACGGAGAGAGAGACGAACTGAAGAGGAGAGAGCCTGGAGGTGTTTGCAGTTTGCATATTCTCAACCTTCCGTGCATGTACTACAATTTAAATTCAAATCCAATTAAATCAATGTTTACGCCAGAGAGACATGAAAGCTTTTAAACAAAGATATTTCTTGTCATCTGCTTGACTCAACAAATGCTCTGCGTATGTTTCCAAAGGCACAACGTCTCTCTCTCTCTCTCTGTGTCTCTGTCCGACAAATAAAGGTTTCTATTTATTCAAAGGGACAACAGCGACAAACGGAGGCTAATATGCATATCTGAAGAGTCAACATTGCCTCATTTCAATTTTCAATCCACATTTTGAAATTACTTATCAAAGAATGCAGAATATTAAAATGCACGATATTTCGTTCGTTTATCATGTGTAGCTGTAGCAGGGTACTACAAATAGAATGGAATTTTCAAGTGAAAGTTAGCAAGACATTTGTGAAAACGTCGATATTGTAAGGAGTTCATCAATCCATTGGATCATCCATGGAAATGGGGAGTATAAAGGAAGAGAGAAGATTAGTTAAAGTTTTATTTATTTTGTATGGGGGAGAGGAAGAGAGAGAGAGAAAGGGAGATGAGAGAATGAATGTTAGTTAAAATGAAATTGTATGGTGCAGAGGGTTTTTGGTGAGTCTATATATACTGACAAAGTTGAGTTGAGTTTCATCTTACTGAAAACTTGACAATTGAATTAATGGATTTGTAGAAGAGCTATTAGTCGAACGTAATTACTCAATTAGTTGAAAGAACAAACCAATTTACTCTCAACTCTGACTTCCCAATTTTCAGCTTTTCTCGGGCGGAACAATGTGAATGTCGCCAAAATGTGAAATGTGCTTTTCTTGCAAATTAGACCGGAGGCTCTTCAACCAAGCCACACATAAACACACACACACTCACACACAACCCACATTTTGTTAACACAATTAAATCTCATAGTTCCTTGCACACAAACTACAGGCGACTGTAACTAAATTAAACTCGTTGTGCGTGTGACATTCAAAAACAAGTTTTCCCCGTTTTCTCTTTAAGGTGAAATCCGTAAAAAAAAAATCTATGTCTGATTCATCCCCATTTTAATTAATATTTTTGATATCGATTTTGACTATCCCTTGAATTTTCCGTATCTGTTACTTTTCACTGAACAGTCCCAACTTTTGATGATTTACTACCGTTTTACTTACAATACTTTCCAACTTTTTTAAAAAAAATGGACTAAAATAGCTCAGCATGAAATCAAGCTAAAGAAAGTTATATGTATATTTTTTCCTTTCACAGAAAAGAAAATCAATTTTTATCAGGTGTCCTAATAAAGAAAGGACTGGCTTGAAAAGTTCCCTGTCTAATAGACTTTTAATTTACTCACAATGAAGTGCATGAGCTCATTTTTCTTTAAGTCTCAATGTACGGACGTTCTATATATGAGTTATTTTTGGTTGTGGTGAGAAATACAATGGTTTTAAAAAAAACATACAAAAATAAAACAGTTTCAATTCGGACGAGAACTAAACTGCTTCAGCATGCTTTATTCCAATATATACGGCTACTAATACACATACAGGAAACGGATCGAGTTTCACCTCCATTTAAATAGCTGAATAAATTCTTTTCTATTTCCATTTTTCCTTCAGAAACAAAAAAAACAAGATTTAAATTCAAATATTTAGAAATAGAAACGACCACTTGAATTGAAGACCGGAGTTGTTCTTTTGGACGTAGAGAGAGAGAGAAAGAGAGAGTCGATGAAAGATGTCTCAAAGTACGCCTCATTAACTAGTGTTTATTTTCCTATAAAGGATGAACTACAGCCTCTTTGGCCAAATGACAAAGGCACACACATCCACATCCTTTTATCTATTCACAGACACACACACACATACAGAAAGAGAAAGACACAAGAGAGCAACCAAAATCCTTTTCAGCTCCAGTTTTTCTTCCCAATTCAACTGACAGTCTTCTTTTTGCCCATATTATTCCCAAGCATCACTCCAGTCTGTGTATCAATACTTGTTTCCATTTCCATCCTTGAGAAAAACTATGGAAAAATTCACTAACAGCTACTAAACTACATACTTCTCTTTACATATATCCTAATGTCAACTTTCAATTTAAAAAGCACACACACACACATAGATACACTATGATAGAAACAAAACCTCGGACTTTGCCGATAGCCATAGTGTTTGGTAACTCCAGAGACAAAATATATACAGTAGTAATTTCTCGTTCTGTTTATATATTTATCTACAGATATATAGGTATGTTCACATTGTGGAGTTATCCATTCCATTGGTGAGATCCAGACTGTCCAGCACGACACAACATAAAAAAATCATGTTGAATTGAATCGTGTGGTGTGCATAGCATATACATCGTACGATGAGAACTGGGAAGACCATTATTTTGTTGTTGAATAGGAAAGAGCTCCACAGTGTAATTATGGGATATATCTATTGCTTTTAACGATGGCTATCAAAGTCGGATGGAAAGGAACAAATACATACGGATATGTATAGGTATGAGTATACGACTCCACTGTGAAGCAAGAATGAAAGGTAAAAAGGTAAAAATAGGAAATGCGTTGTGATTTTTACATAAATATTGAATATGTTTGTGTGAATGGTCAGACCGAGTGAAGAGAGGGAAAGGGAGAGACAGAAAGAGAGAGAGAGAGAGAGAGAATGAAAAAGTATCGAGGATTTTTAATAAAGACCTTTGGAGATGATGTGGGAAAACCGGTAGCTATTATCAGTGAATAGATGGTGGGTACGAACGGAGTGCGGAGGCTCTCCAAACATCTCACGTCCCCCCTCTATTCTATATACAAGCATACTATTGATATACATACACGCATACATATTATGAGTACAAGATAATATTACAGAGAACCTACCTGTTTTTTTAACAAAAAAAACTGTGCATACAACAGCTACTTGAAAACTAAAATCCCGCCTGATCGTCAACTCCCCAGTGGACAAAAGTAATCTTCATAATGTCTATTTCGACATCGACCGGACTTAATATCAACCATTCCCTCAGTACTTTTTGCCTTTTTATATTATCTCTCCATTTCTCGTCCTTCTTCAATTTCTTTCTCCCCCTTTTTCTCATGTTATTTTACTTCTGCACATATACAGAGATACTTACTTACTTCATCTTTTTTTACGGAATACTCAAATAGCAAATAGCAAGAATCTATCTTTTCCCCTATTCAAACATTTGTTATGAATAATCAACAACAATGCTCTTCAAGATTTGCCATGTTACTGTGATGTATTGGCCAGTTTTATGAGTAAAAACGGACAATCAGTCTATCAGTATACAATAAAATAACAATAGTGATGAATGCATATTTCTCTCTCCGAGATTAAAACAAGAATATGTATAAGAATCGAGAGTTATTGTGATTACAATGGTGATTGCGGCTTTTGAAACGTTAGCAGAAAACCGAAATTCTCTCTCTAATTGGTCTATATTTATGCATTATTCATCTCTAGACGAAAAACTGGGATGATTTAGTTCCATTTTCCTTTTTATAATATTAAAATTCTTCAAAAAAAAATTCTATTTGCGTATTTGCAAATACGGAAATAAAAAGTAACCGTAGGTGCATTTTATGATTTGATGGAGCGATCAAGTAGCTAAGCATCAAGTCCCGTATAAATAGATGAATATCAAAATTCAAAAGAACAGGTTTATGTGAACGAGAGAGAGAGAGAGAGAGAGAGAGCGTGTAGGGAAATGGTTCCCCTCTTTTTCGACGACGACGTCGGCGACGACAATCATCTTCATGGTTCGTTTCAATTGCAAAATATTTATTATTGATACATGAACCAGTTTATACTATATGCGCGAGTATGTAGACATGGCAAAAATAACCTGCAAAATCTTTTTTATTTTCCTAAACATTTTTGTCCCTTTCCATCTCTCTTTTACACGCTTGCTCAAACTTCCCGAATGATTCAATAACTATCAACATTTAACTAACAGCTACTCTTGCGTATCATGTTCCGTTGCTCTATATAATAAAACATATATGTATGATATTATATATGTACTACTTTTTTTTACTTTTGCTTTTACTTTTACCGTGGAGATATTTATTGATGTTGACTCCCTGGGAGTCCTATAAAATCCTAGTTACATTTCCTCATACATATACAGATACTTCGCCTCTCTACGTCTACACGACTGCGAATGTACAGATAAAAATTATACTGAGCCATCATTTGAATGACTCTACCAAAATACGTATGAAATGTCAAAGTGGATTTTGCGATGTCCTTATCTGTTCCGAGTTATATTTCTCCCGCACTGTTGTATGTGCATTTGCAAATTTCTTTTGCTTACATCCTGCTCAAAACTACGCAATAATTCGACATTCGCACTAGATCATAAATAATATTGCAATACTTTATTGCTAAATTGGATTAACATGGACAATATATACAGAGGATGTGAATCTAGAAAAATATATAGGCGAGACGATAATAGAGGAAATAGGATTTGATCTGAGGAACCGGAATTCATGGGCAATTTCTTCTCCTTCTTTTTTACTATTCACAACCATCCAGATAAACCAATATCTGCGTATACTTATAAAAACTTGATGCGTTCGTGGGAATCGGGATATTAAAAAAATATATTTATATACTCGATTAAAAAAGTACCAAGAGTATTTTTTATTTCCTCCAGGGCAAATGTGCAAAATGGTCATGAAATCTCTCTCTCTCTCTCTTTAGAGAATTTAGCAAGGAAAGGAAAAAATATTTTAGTCTCGGTGGGCTAAATCAATAAAATACAGGTTTGCCATTTGTGAGCTCTTTTAACAATGTATATGAATATACAAAACATTTGTATTGTACCGAGTATATTTATGTATAGACGAAGGAGTGGACGACGAGAGAAAAAACATGGAGATTGGCATATACGAGTTACGAATGAAAAGAGGAGAAATCGAAATCGAAATTGAAAACGTACGAAGAGGAATGAGATGAGGTATGTATATGAGAGAGAATTGAGCTTGGTTATTAAAGATAAATGAACTGTCGAGGAGCTCGAGCTTTCTTCATCATCATCATTTGGTGAATGGGGGATAGGGAAAATGAAAATAAAAAATAAATAAATAAAAACTGGAAATATCTCTGTACTCAAAATACTTGCATGATGATTTTCCACGAGAGAATAATAATAATACTCCAAGTATTACATAAATACCTTTGTGGTTAAGCTTCTAATAGGCGTTCATGTGAACAGATTAGATTTGATTTTTATTCATTCAATGAATTGTCATTATACGAGTTGTTGCACCATTCCTCTTTCCTCTGTCAATCAAAATGCATACAGAGGAAGCCAATTCATAATGGACAGTGAGTGTGTGTGTGTGTGTGTATATAAGTGTTGTTCAATACTTCATGTCATAGTTTATAAAAATTAAACGTGGTACTCCAAATGAGTAGTTCACATGTCATCACTCATCACACACAGTGAATGTACCTGCATTTGAAACCCCCAGAAAACCCAGAAAAAATCTGTCGTCTTTATGAATGATCCGTCCATTAAGTTTTCTTTATCACTCGAATGTCGATACATAATATATAAATAGAGATACATAATAATCCTCTCTGAATTTTATACTGTGGTCATTTCATTTCAAATCAAGTCTTTGTCAGAAATTGGAAACTCTCAAATATGTACAAATACAAATGAAACGTTCATAATCAAGTCGTCACACACAAATTCGAAACGTTCAATTGCTCAATCTACATTCACATTCACATTACTCATGTTATTCTGCAACACACACACACACATTTTCTTGGATGACCAAATAAAATATGAGAATTGACATGAGGAACTTGAACTTCACTGCAAATGACATTAAAACACTTCCAGATATTTCACATTTTCCCCTCACTATACCCCTAAAAGTCATTACTAATTACAGGTTTGTGGTTTGGTTTACATAACGGTTCGTGGTTCATGGGAATGAAGTTGATATGGAAATGGAAAAAAAAAACAGAGTCATTATATAGGGTACGAGTAAAATGAATGGAAATTTTGAGAGAGAGAATGTGGGAGACTTAAAACAAATGGGCGAGCGTCAGCAGTTAATTATTGTCATTTGCAAAAAGGAGAGAACAAAAAGCAGAGTACTCGTTTGAGAGTCAGAGTCAGAGTCACGTGGATGGACACTCAACTGTTTTTTTTTAAAGAATGATGACTTCAATTGGAGTGTGTAAATATGCACTGGAAAATTAATTAAAAGGAGTCAATGTCAGTTTGTGAGTGGTACTAAAAAGAGCTCACATTATTTATAAACATAATAGATTGTACACGATAATACGCCATGCCATTTAGTATGCACTAGCGAGAGAGTGAGAGAGAGAGCGAGCGAGTTAGCAGTGTACTGTACAGAAAGGGATGCTGATGCTGGACCAAAGAGAGAAAGAGAAAAGTTTCGTTTCCCCAGTCGTCCGTCAGTCACCGTCAAAGAGAAAACAATGCCTATATACTTGACGCTTGATGATATTTAGGATGTAATTCTGGTCACGTCCACAATAGTCATTATCTTCCATATGCAAGAAACATTTATTTAATTTCCATTTTGTCAATTCGACTCTTCTCGTTGTTTAGAATATGACGGCTACTACTGTGTTATAAATACAAATCTTTTGTTCACTCTTTTTTGGTCAGACATGAGATAGATAGAGAGAGAGAGAGAGAGAGAAACACAAGAGCCCTTCAGTGGGAGACCATGGACAGAGAGAGAGAGCGAGCGAGAAAACTAGCAATAAAAATTACACGCTCATCCTTCTTCCCTCACATTCACTCACTGGATTTTTTGATTTGGCATTTCCCACGTGCTTCCCTTCAAACATTTACAATATATATACTTTAAATGTAATTTTTATCATAATAATAATTCATTATTCCATTTCATTCCCGCATTTACTTCGCAACTCATACCCAAATGTGTGAAATATCAAATATCCACAGTTTTAACCACAATATCAAACTGTTTTGGAGGACATGTAGAAAATAAGTTAATTTTGGATGGTAAAATAAGAAGTTGGGAATCGGCAGTAGAGCTTCCCAGTGTATATTCACTTTAACCTTTTCACCCCCCACCCCCAAAAGAGAGGAAACATTAGGAAAAGGTAAAAAAAGAAAAAGAGATAATGGTTCGTGTCGACGAGATTTATTTAAATTGACCCAAGTTGGTGGTGTTATATGTTGTTTGTTTGTTCGTGGTACACACAGGTGTACCATTTCAATCCTCAACCCTTTCTTACGTAGGTGTTTCATTTTACACTTTTACACTTACTCCTCCAATCTTCCTTCCTCGTCCGATCGTTTTAAAAGTTAGAATGAGTCGTGCACTGATTATTTATATACATCAGTATAGCTCTGTTACACAAAACAACAACAAACAGCCACAGTCACAAAGTCACAACCGATATACCCATCTATATCTATGTAGTGCAAAAAATAGAATGACCTATGGATTCTATAATTAGTGCATGTGTAGACAAATATAACTTTTGCCCTGCAGTATGTAAGCTTGGACTTGTTAGACAATTATACACGCCTATGTATAGGATACATCAGTTTAAATGTGTAACTTTAAACCACATTATGTATTTATTCCCTCTCTTCAATGTCCTCACTCTCGTTGTTTTTGAACATGTATATGAATACATATAATCTTTGGGTACATGAGTTTACTTGTCCCATCTATATATCATAATATCACTCCCCAAAAAAATAAGAAATATTAATAGATTATAGCGTCGGATCACTCGCTAGCTATATGTAATCGAGTAAAACTAAAAACTAAAACGTAAAGCCAGCTTGTTTAAAAATTAAAACTAGAGGATTAGATTTCATTGTATCTTTCCATGTTTTGGATTTTTAGAGCTTGAGGAAAGGGGGTAAAAAAAGGAAAAGAGTAAAACTGTTTTAAACATGTCCATACTGCAGATATGAGATATGAACAAATAAAGGATTTGAGCTTCAGCTCACTAAAAATATAAATGTACATTATGTATGTTCAACTAAAAAGACGAAGAAAAAAAACGAAAAAAATATAAATAGTACAGAAATACTGGAAATAGAAAGGTCAACAATAAATCCAAGCGACTTTGTACACATAAAGTCCATTTTTATTCCAAGTTTTATTTTTACGGTCATTTAAATTCGAAACTAATAAGGGAGTCAATTTTTGACAGATCGTTGGATACTCAAATTACGCCTGTTAAAAAAAAAACCATACGCAGACGAGTCCATAATTACGTAAATCAGTAAAAAAAAAAAGGGTACGTCGTATTTTGGAGCTTATATGAAATAAACGCGTGACTGCGAGGACACAGATTGACGTAAGTTAGTAAGTACTGCATATACAATTATACATATCCCCAAGAAAGTGTGCGTACTCACAATCAGTACACTGTACTGTGTAGAGTAAAAGTATACCAGCTGAGAGAAGGACGAGCGGGACCCTCCGGCAGTATTCCCTATGCACCACAAATACAACTTGCTCGCATGCAATGAAGGAGCATGTGCATCTTTCTCTTATTTTCTTGCACTTGTATACATATATAGGTTTTCATGTTTAGATAAAAAGTGGCGCAAGAAAGAGAGAGCAGTGACGGAGATAGTGAAAAGATCAGGGGATCGTGATTTGGGATTACCAAACACAAGACATTACACACACACATATATACTAGTTTGATGCCAAATGTTCCTTTAAATACTGTGCATGGCTATGCATGTACATGTACATGTAGAATATATCGAAGATGCACTTGAAATCTAAACATGTAACGAATAAAAATAAATATAAAGATAGTAGTTAGTTTTCCCCGCATATGTACATGTAAATATAGATTTAAGGCTCATGGTTGTTCGTATACACATATCGTATATAATAATTCGGTGGAAAACGTGGAGAGAACTAGAGAATCAGAAGGTATATAAAGTAGTTTTTCATGCTGACAAAATTATGACCTGATGAACCCAAGAAAAAACGGACAAACAGCTGAGCCGAGCCTACAACTTGAAGAGTAAGAAAAAGAAGATGAAGATGAAGAAGAGAAGACGGACGACGACGACGACGAAAAAAAACGTCACAAGGAAAACGAAAACTCCTTACAAACTGAATATGTATATACTTTACATGATATGCATATACGATACACTCGTGTGTATACAATAAACTTTTCAGGGCAGTTTAAACAATAATATATTCAACATCTACATAGTAGTAGAACTGTAGAGTAGAGAAACCTCATGGTAATGTGAAGGGAATATGTAGAAGCAAAGCAAAGTAAAGCAAAGCCACTCGTCTTATAAATTCGTATAATTCAACTGTACTTTTTATGTGCTCAGTTTACGTTTAGTACGTATATTTGTGTGTGTATTAAGTCCACGGATATAGAGATGGGAGTTGTACATACAATTGTACACGTACACCCATGTGTGTGAGTGCAGGTACAGAGCACAATGCTTTTACTACAACTTGCGAGACCATGAACCTTCAAGGGAAGAGCTTACTACACAGACGACCATATGATTGCGTAGCGTAAAAACTAAACATATGCTTCCAGCAGGCCCAAAGCTTGCTCACTCTCTCTCTCTCTCTCTTGTCCTAGTCGTAGTAATAGTGATTTGCTTTAACAGGAGCAACACACACACACACACTGATACGCACAAAAAACTTACAACCGTCTTTTCATCTTTTCCTTTGGGTTCTTCACGTCCATAGAATTGGGGGTGTATAATCAGGTGTTGCTCTATGTTACGTCTTACGCTCTACATTACATATAATACTTTTACTATCTCCTTTTCATGACTATGCATATAGAACCCAACATGCTATTAGCCTTCCTATTACACACGCAGTCCAACAATTTACAGGGTGTCTTGAAAATCAAGACAATCTTTTAATACTCATTGTTTTAATAATACTCGTTTTTTATATACATATCGTACATATATTGCTATACAGTCCGAGCTTGTATATTGTTTTTTCATTTTTTAACCTTTCCACATTGGACGTTTTGACGACAGGTAAAAACGTATAATGACAACAGAGTATCAAAATATACCTTAAAACACCCGCCCTTGAAACTAACCAAGAAAATACATTATATGATATTATTTCTATATAATAAAAGTACCAACCAAACGTATCAAGGAAATCAAACGTTTCTACGGGCATGAGGTAGACGGTAGACGTATAGAGTGTAGGTGTGTAGAGGAATATTTTACCGTTTTGCATGCAGGCTCCAGTGAATATGTATTTATGTACGAGGGAAGTGAATGCTAATGACATGCAGAATAAAAATAGGTTGGAGGTTTCTGCGTAATACTTTTCATTCTCATCCTTACTCTAGTCTTTTGGACCTCACGGCGTTTGACATTGTCACTGTCATTTATTGAAAAACAAATAGCCCTGCATGTCTGTAATGTCTAGTATCTCCATTTTATCGTTAGTCTTTTTTGATATGTCTGAATTAAAATCGAAACATTGTCGTCATTGTCAGATCTGGAGAGTTGAGTGTGTGTAAATGTAAATGGTGAACTGTAAATCATACGGATTTAAATACGCATACAGAATATGAAAGATTACTAAAGTAAATAATAATGCATCAATATTTTTTTACTCCAACTCTCAACTCTCTCTCTCTCTCTCTCTCCAGTCTCGGGTACAACCGTCTACGTCTTGGTTTGTTGTCCCAAATATAATGCACACACACTATGTTGTGCACATGTAAAAAAAACTATCTGTGTAAATATGAAAAGGAAAATACATAAATCTAGGACAAAATTACACATTAGATATAGCTAAAGACTGAACATCACACATTATACATATGTATGTACATTTGATGTGTATATAACTATATAAGTATCTGTGTTTGTAGTTTGTGTATATGCACATGCATGGATAAAAGCAAAGGCGATGTCCTGACTTTTTTTTTCTTTCATATAGACTATTGAAACTTTTCAACTCACTTGTTGTCTACCTCAACATATTGAAATCCACATTAGAAAAAAATACTGGCACAGGTACTTTCAGTAACAATTACGTTATGTTTCCCTTGAAATCTATTCTCTTTGGCTTGGCTCTCTAATCGTAAGTTCTTTTCATGGGCTTCTGTTTACCTATGAAGACTTGAAAAAAAAAATAATAATACAAGAATAAGAACTCAGGAATAACAACAGAGAAAGTATAGAGGTACATATAATACGCTCCATCATCGACACCAGAGTATAATATCGAGTCCATACACATACATATGCATATGTAATACTACATACAAACATCAGTCCAGACAATTTTAAGCCCAACTTATCGTCAATGTACAAGTACAAAGTGGGAGCCTTAAAAGTGATGAAAGTCTGTATTGGTATATAATATATTATATGAAATACAGAATACAGATGTATGTACTTGTATTCGTCTCGAATATATGTACATAGTACAATGTTTTTTTCTCGCTATAATAACAATACAGTTTACGCTGTGTATCTATGTATACTCCTCCATGGATCTGCTTGTCCCTATATAATATAATATATATTTGCGTGTATGTCCGTCTTCCTTGTTCGTTCGTAGTTTGAACTTGAAAATGAACGAATTGAAAACGTGTCATAGACGAAACACAGGTGATTTGGCCTTAGGTTTTCTATTTTTTCGTTCTCTCTCTCTCTCGTTCTTTGTACCTTTTTTCTCCATCTCCATCTCGATAGTAAAAGCAAAGTGTAAACACAGTAAATAAATATGTAATTTCTTTTGAGGTTTTGGTTTTATTGGCTCCAACATCAGATCAGTGTTTAAACTGAATGGGAGTTCCTAAAGTCAGAGAAGTAAAAAAAAAACGTTGATCACATAACGTCCACATGGACAACTCCTTCAGGCTTCAAAATTTATTGCATGTACAATCATACATTGTGTAGCCTTAATTATTTCTGCATCATGGCATATGATATGATATGAAGGACAATAGCTGGAGCAAACTTTTCAAAGACGTCTATACCTATTTAGTTTTCATTTATGAACTATATATACATATAGTCAAGCTAATGTAATTGTGTAGGACATTAGCAAAATAAAACTGTATGTGTCCACGGATATTAAATATACTTTATCCATTTTTTTTTTGTTTTTACATCAAAAATCTTCAAAGTTTTTCTCAAATTACATGTCAGAGTAAAGTGAGTGAAATCACTCACAATTTGCTCAAGTCTCAATTGAATAAGAAAAAGTTGTATCCCATTTGAATTGCCTACAGTCGCTGTATAGGTCTAGACTCTGGAGACAGAGTGTATGTTAAAAAAATATATACGGAGAGGAAAGAAAAGAAAAGGGAGGAAAGCCAACGTGGATTTCACAGGGCTAGGTAAACACATTTCAAATTTAAAGGGCATTTTCCTATTAAGGATTACGGTCTACTTTTGCTATCAGCTGAGAGCCATGGAACCACAGGTGTTCAAGAGTCGCCAGTCAACAACACTGATTTTTTTCTCTCCACGTTTTACAATTACCCGTTGTACATTACTCTAGAATACAACTCCAGCCAATACTATGTACACTACCAAGTTTTCCTCTCTCTCTCTCACTCGCTTGTCTCTTTTTCTGAGCATGTACCTAGAATATGGGAGATAAGAAGCCAAAGACGAAGACGACGAAAAAAACAAGGAGTTTATAAGTAAAAATGAAATACAGTTTTTGAGGACGAGAAGGACGAACGATTATATGAAAGACTCGAGTATGAATCTAAAGCGACGAATAATATATGTAGACACGAGGAGAGAGAAGAACATCACAGTCATAACCCTTTCATCTCATCTGAAAGTGGTAAGTCGATCATCATAATATCATATGGATAAACTTTTTTCAGTCTTGAAGGGATCTCAAATCTCCATGTCCACGTACGAGCATGTATTTTATTACTGTGCATAGTACACACACAGACACACAAGCACACTCACGTATGTACATATATTGTATATGTTCATGTGAGCTCATCTGGGTAGGTAGAGACAAAATACAAAATACACAACAAAAAGAGAATCTATACAGATATTGTTGTGAGGATGGAGCCTCACGTTTCAAGCGTCTTTTCTGATGATGTATCTTTGTACTTTTGTAGTTGGTCGCCGGTTGCATTCACTTGTACTTTGTACTTGTTGCAGGTTCATCCAGGAAATGAGCCTTTCTTTACAAAAGCCATGAAAAGGATGCAAAAACGCTTCCCCTTTTGTTATCGAACGTGAGTTTACTTACTACTTACTGTGTGTGTTTGTGTGCGCTGTGTTTTGTTGTGTTGTGCATCCCTTCACCCTCAATACCTCATAATTCAACTCAATTGTTATTCTACAAACTTTACTTACACCTACATGAATTACATAATTTTGTACACAGTCCTACAAACACACACACACACATTGAATTAGATTTATCATTTGTCATTATGGCTTTCGTTTTTTTTAATAATTTTACTCTTTTTCTACGGCCACTCACAACTATAGAATTATCTTAATTTTCACAAAAATCCTATACTGGCTCAGACAATAGAGGACAAAGTACCGCTAATGATCATGGATCATGGAGCACGATGAAATATAACATATACAAAAAATATACCTCGTACTTACCCAATTTGAAAAAAAAATCTTTCCTCGTTTTTTGAGACATTACATTATGGTAGTAATTTGGGTAGTTGAGGACTGAGGAGGAGCAAAAACGTGAAGATTTGTAAATTTATTTGGGTGAGTTGGGAGTTATAATGAGCAGTAGTAGTTTAATTGAATGGAAACACACAGACTAATGTGTTAAATGGGGGAAATGGCAATGAGAATATGTAGACTCTCTTTTATATAATATATAAAAGGAATACGCATAGACAATTGTTGTAGTTAGTTTGTAGTACTAGTAGCAGTAGCAAGTCGACATCTAAATGGGAGGTAAATGAAAGAGATTGAATAAGAAACCGCACTGAGCCTTAATGTAATCATAAAGTAATAATAATAAATATAAATTTGATTTGGATCTCCTGCCTGGAACCTGGAACCTGGACCAGAATCCTCTCAAAATCAGTACTCAACTCATCCACACTCGTCATGTACATACATATACTATATACATTTTGAAGAGTAAACTAGTAGCTCCGGCTCATAACTTTATTTTCTGTCATATCATCAATGTTGATTTCATGTAAAATAATGCAAATGAAATGCGCATAGTAATTTGAAACTAAAGAGAGAAATCAGGTTGGTGGTGGTTGTTCCCTTCTTTCCAAACATGTATACTTGTACACTGAACTCACCCCATCTCTTTTCAATATATCTTAATGCGTATATTTCCACTGCATGTATACAAAAGATCTGTGGTTTTCTCTTAACTCAATTGGTTTGTTACATTTTGACTCGGATACTTTTCCCTGTGTGTCTATCTGTAATAATCTGTATGGTATATGAATACAAAATTTCTACCAGTATAAGATGCGTTTTTTTCTACTCTCAAGTTCCAGTTTCTTACATTCAAACATTATGATTGTTAATTCATAAAACCCTATACAAATGAGTATTTTAATTTTTAGCATGGCGAGACTTGATGAGATGTCTTGCTGTCTTCCGAGTGTTAGATTTGAAGCTTCTGTTTTTCCATTTGTCCAGATTCGTGTTGCTTAACAATTGTGATAGCTTTTGTTCCGTAGACACTTTTTCTTAATATTATTCAAGGGGGGGAAAAACGATTAGGTGCATGCAACAACTCTTCACATTCACGTTCCAGTAAAATTATGCGTTAACAATACAGAATTATCTCTTGTTTCCCTTGATTTCATGAGTTGACTTGTATATGTTCACACTTGTACATTTCCCTTGGTTCAACTTCCAAATCTTGTTTGGATTTAGTGGGTAAAGTTTGTTGTTAGTTCAAATTGCGGCTTGTAATGAATTCAAAGCGAGATTCTACTATACAGTAATGGTTTTTTCAAGACTTGAACGAGAGACAGAGGGAAAGAAAGAAAGAGAGAGGGAAGGAGAAAGAGTCGATGTTGTAGCGTTCGTGTAAGTTATGTGCGAAGCACGATGGAGCATCCACAAAGTAAATATATGTTCTTCAACTGGGTCATAAACATTTAGTGGTGGTCCGTTTTTCTGCTTATGTCCTCGTATTTCGTAGTTCAGAGTGCAAACGAATGCTATCGTATATAAGATACATTGTCTACACAAGCATAGGCAGAGGCACACACAGAAAAAATGGAGATAAAATACATAAATAGGTTTACGGGATAATACTTGATGGTTAGACTCTCCAAGCGTCTAGGTACATGGTTGAATGGAGTCATACACGATATAGGGGGAAAGATTTCTCAATCTTTACACATGAGAGTAATTATTGAATAAACAGAAGCTTTTGGTTTCCGCACCTGAATTACACACAGACTACCACTTGATGTTGTCTCGATTCTATATTTATTTAAAGTTATGGCAACTACCAGCAGCTCTTTTCCTCTGTCCATTTAAACCCTTCAAATAATTGACTTTGTTTTAACTCGAAGGACGGGAACTGACTTGAAGGCGAGATTCTACCGTCTACTACTCAATAGGATTTATGATTATATTTAAATTTCCCTTTTTGTTCCATCACTTCCACAGACATCCACTGCCACTGTTTCAAGTTCCACAGCTCCCTGTTTGTTTTCACGGGGTACAAATCCTACACGATAATAATAACAACATAGCAATAGTTATGATTATGATTACAATTACAAAACCAAAACCTATACTGGTTCCAACTTTCTACTCTTGTTTTTTTTTTGTGTACTCGAATATGTAATTACAGTGTAGAAATTTTTAGATAAAAAAACCCCCCAAAAAACATATAGAAATGATTGTCGCTATGTAAATTTTGCATTATGAAAAATTATCCTGCTGTGATCTGGCTGAAATTCAATTACATGCAAAGTTGTTTTGAGTTTTTCTCTTTTTTTTCCTTTTCAAATGTCCATGCAGAGTGTAGTTAATGAAGTAATTAATTTATTTTCCATTTCCCACTCCACGTTGTTTCTGTACACGATTGATGTGGAACTGTAAAAAAGAAGGCTTGTATTTAGTATTTAGTATGTTTCCTGGATAATTAGATGCAGGTGATCTAATTAAGCTCTTTTCCCAACACAAAGTTGACTACTTTATTAGAATGGGTGCAGTATATACAGAGACAGAGAGGGGAAGGTTCAAGAGAGTCAAGAAACTACACACAACCTGTCAAACTTTCCTCACTTTACTTTCGCTCCACCTTAATTTCCTTACCATTTACCATTTGCTTGCATGTTTGACTGTGTGTAGTGTGTGTACTCCTACTTATGTACGCATAACGCAATTTAAAAACACGACTTTCGCCATGTCCTCACCAAAGTGGAAGGTGTAGAAACATGTTGGATTTTACCGAGTTTTACTACCTTCTCTCTCGTACCTCTCATTGTAATCTCTAAATCAGAAAAATTGAATAAAAACAACACGGACATTTTCATATTCCCTCGTTCATACGGCATGTAAACAAATAGGCGGTGTTTGGTGATAATACTCGAGACTGCAATCGCTAACAGCTAACGACTAACTGCACATGCTTTTGTTTTTTTATAAATACAAATTGTTGAGTTGGTATACATTTAACGGCTTGCGTCTTGATTCTTGATATAATCCAAATCAGATTCTACACAAAACATACACAGTGCACGTGTGTATACGTCTGCATACGTCTGCATATATATAGGCTCAATTAGTCTGTCTCTGTCTGCTGTACACTCTTCTCTTAATTTCAACAGCCGTATAGATATTAAAACATTTTCAAAGTGTGTTTTGTTTTTCCTCAGAATACATATACATATAAAGCTGCTCAATATACCATATAACATAAATTTCCCTCGTGAAAACTAACGACATGATTTCATTTCAAATACACAAATTCATTTGCATAAGATTAGAATCGACGATGATGGGACACATAAATAGTGCTCAATTGGCAAATGACTTCATTAGCAGAGGAAGTTCAATCAGGGCTATAATTAGAGTATTTAGATATGTATGGTATATAAGTCATTTGAATTTCCTTTATTTTTAGCTTGATAATGCCACAGGAGATTTAGATTACCGTACCGTCTATACTCTTTTCCAAATAAAAATCTGTGTGGCTTATGACTTTTGGAAGGATTTCGTACTAGAAATGTAGTAATAAAAATAGATACAGTCTACAGCCCCATGAGTTACAGTGAAACAGAACGTTTCAACAGATTTTTTACCTGTGAAAAACTGGTGAAAAAATAATGAAAAATATTCACAGTTTGTCCTTTTTATATAATATTTTATAGCTTGAGGCCCCGCTTCATGTGGCCACGGAACAAATCAAAATCAACACGTCTCTATTTCACTGCATGTTAAATACATGGAAGTAAATAGAGGAAACGCTCTATCGGTTGGACAATATACAAAACAAAACAAAACAATGATATCACAGGAGAGAGTTTACAATTGTGAGCATGTCCCCAAAGAAAACATTAACAAACATTGAAACCACTTTTTTTCTCTGCATATATATGTACGTTCACATTTATTTCATTTATATAGACATTGGAATGATGTATTTCACATTTGAACTCTCCATTTCTCATCACTCATAAAATCCCCAGCTTCTATAACTCTCCGACAAATACTAGATGAACATGAGTAATACAGCTAGCTAATAATAACAACATTTCCCTACGACTGCCATAACATTAGCAGCATCAAAGAGAGACAATGAAATGGATGGACAGTGGAGGAACGTACAAACTCTCAGGTCTTGAGGCTTTAAGCCATTTGTTTGTTTGTAAGAGTATAGAAATACTTTCTCTCTCTCTCTCTCATGAAGATAAGCAAGAGCTGTACTTACATGACACATCTGTATGGAAGTTTAGCATAATGTTTACACACTGCTCCTGTCCAATGGGATGAAATGAAAATAGGCTCATTTGTATACAAGGTAAAAATATAAATATATATATATATGTGACAATTTTTCTGGCGACGAAAAACCGGTTGCTATTAAGTCATAAATAGACAGATTTCATTTCTATTTTCCAAGCCCCCAGTCTCTCTATGTTTATCCTACATTTTTTCTCACATTTTTCTTCCATGAACTTTTTAAGTAGCCAGAGCTCTTTACTTTTTTTACATATATTCTCTCTATAAATTCATTCCCATTCCATTACGTTAAATTCTGAATTTCATCTAGCTACGGCACATTGTCATGGTCAATTTAATTTTTATTTATTTCGTACTTGTAACTTGTAGGTACAACCATTAGTTTATTTTAGATAAAGATACTTTTGACAGTTTTTAACGTGATTTCTTGTCTAAATACTGGGATTTTTCTATTTAAACTTAACTGAGCACACATATTGCATCGGCATACGTTAATTTTAAAAGACTAAATGTCTGTAACAATAAAATACGGTAAAGGGGCGGGCGGGGAAATATTTAAATGGGCCCATTTGGAAATGTGAGAAAAGTTCCAGCAGATTTATAGAAAGATGCACATTCACATTCACATGTATATATGTAGAGAAGTAAATATGTAGAGAAAATGGATGGAGAATTCATGAGATAAGTATCTGCACAGGAGGAGACTTTTTATGTTTGGAAGAGTATAGAAGCAGAATTGAACGTAAATCTTGATCGAGGAGGAAAAAAACTATTAAAATTATTAAATGCTGTAATGAAAATTTGAGGGAAATGTTATGTGCATGTGCGTGCCTGAGAATTTCGAGGAAAATATCTAATATCTATGATACAATTCATTATTGGCAAGTGTAATAAAAAAAAAAGTTGTAATAATTGTATAGCTGTACAGAGAGTCGAGTCATATTCAATGATTCAATAGAAATGTCGAGAAGGAGGGAACATAAATATATAGACATTTCCTCTCACTCTGACTCTAGGTTTGTTTTGTTATCGTTCGTCGTCTGGGTACTCACAAATACACACGGACGGTACTGTTAAATCTTGGAGAGTTTGCTTGGAGAATGAATTTAAAATGAAAATTAAATGGATAAAAAAGTCGTTGTGAAAAAAAAAAACCGAGAGAGCTAAACAAAGGAATGAGTGCACAGGGAGGAATCTGAGGCAAGCTTGATCTGTATCATAAACGTCACTATCAATTTTTATTAGGCTTTTCCCACTACAAGCCATTCAATGGCTTTCCGGGTGCAAATGAATTCATATGAGATGAAATGAAACATAAAACCTTCGACGTCCTCTCTCTTTTCCTTTACTTCCTCCATTAAAACTTGGAGGTACATGCACACACAAACGCATCCTCTCTCTCTCTCTCACACACACACACACTCACTCTTTCTCTTTTGCATCCCTCTCAGGCCCAACCTTTGAGAATCATCACAAATACACAAGAATTATGTATAATGGCCTAGGCCAACATTCTACTCGTCGTCGAATACGATAATGATTACGATATTAGACTCTGGTGAAGATAGCTTTGCGACTTCCCACTTCAAATGTACACCATTCCCATCCTCAACACCTCACTACATACACCATCTCCTCTACAGTCTACATGTACATTTGTATTTGTATACATATATCCATGCCTCTGTACTTGGCAAGGAAGGCAAAAAGATTTCAACCTGTGTGAGCTTTTTAGTGTGCGACTGTGAAAACCCTAATCATAAGTAAGTAGGCAGTTAGAGCTTAATACGAACATTTTGATGATGACTCCAACAGCCTCCCGAATAAAATATACTTATTATTATTACCCTTCTAACGTCAACTCAAGTCACAATCAGCTCAGACTACACATGCAGCTTAGAAACTCTTATCCAAAATAATATCTGCCATTTCCATAATACATTTTCCATATGTCCACACCATATACAGATATAAATACCTATATTCAATTTGAAACTGCTCTATCTGTACAGATATTGCAATCATATACATATACACCACTTTCCAAGTGACAAGAAAACTCCTATTTCTCCATGTGCATACGGAACTGTGCAATAAAATCTCAATTGCTTTCGGCTTTTACCGTCAACTCCTTTACTTGTTCTTGTTCCTTGTTCGGAGTCTCAAATGTAATGTCAACGTGGAGCTAATTCTATTTTCTGAGGGTTCCTTGTCGTTCCTTTCATTTTGCCGAGGATTATTTGATTGTAACTTCCTCTCTCTTCTCTTTCTCCCTCTCATCCTCCAATTTCTCCTCTCTTTTATGAATTTTATCACAAAATGTATATAGATAAATGTTTTTCATTCTTGCGTCTTGAAAGCAAAAGACTTGGATGAACGCCCACACACACACACGCATGCTGTATACGAGAGATGAGATGAGCAATTGATTTCCACTCGATCCTCTCAACATCAATCTCCAAATTTCCTTCCAAGCTTCCTCATCCAGGAAATTCATTTTAAATTTTAAAGTCATAAATTCGGAAGAGAACAGGAAATGGAAAATGTAGAAAATATATATCTAAAAATAAAAGTTGAGGAAACAAAATTTAATTCTGAATTTTAAAAGTTTTTGATATGTCTACAAGTTCGGTTTTTCTTTGAAGAGATTGGAAATGGGAATTATCTAGATATTCCATTATTTCATACGGGACATTTTTGATTATTGAAATTGAAAGCTTCTTCTTTGCATTGCATATAAATAATAATGTTACATGTGAAGTTACTTTTTCCAATGTTGTTGGGGAAATATTAGATTGTGAATGTCATGTACAGAAGTATAAGATAGCTTGTTGAGTGTCGTCGCCTCATGATGAAACGACGTAAAATGAACAAATGTTGCACATAGTCAGACTGAGAAAAATCATGTTCTTATAAAATTCGTGAAAGGGAAAAGCCGGAAAAACCTTTTAAAGCCTCACAAGATAATATAATTTCATTCAATTTTAATTACGTCCGCTTTTGATAATTATTACTTTTCCGATTGGAAATGATTTCCAGAGCTTGTCTGTGAGCCATTTTAGGCTTTATATTAAGTGTTTTTATTGACATTTGTGGTGGTGAATCGATATTTGGAGGTAATTTAACATGATCGTAAATCCCATTAAGATTGTATCAGCAACAGATTATTTTATGGCGTGCGCATCTCTCTCTCTCTCCCGGTTCTTTTTCTTTTCCCTGTTTGTTGTTGCTCAACTGAGGAACGACATTTCCATACATACATAAACAGACAGACACAGGATACTGAATTCTATTGGATACTGGATTTCATTGGATTAAAATTTAAAAACAAAAGATTTCCATTAGTTATTTACTTATTTAATAGCATGACGAGAGTCTATTAGCTCCAGCCCGTGAATTTAATGTTCTCTCCAACTAATAAAACAATAACATTCAAACAGGATCCATATTGGTCAACTTTCCTAAACATATATAAGTATATACAGATAGAAATTTTCCAAGTGGAAATCAATTTGCAATTGAAAATGACATGAAATTGAAATATCAAAAAAAAAATGTCAAGTAGCTCTCGGGAAAATTTTGTATTTCTCAATACTTCTCAGTCCTCAGTCCTCACCAAAAGTGACCAAGCTGTTTGAATGAGCGCTTGCAAAATTCCCATCAAAATCCTAATAGTCTGGAGAATGGTTTGATCAAGTCTCTGTATATTTCAAGTGTGAAAAGGACGTGTCTATTGAAATTCTCTATAAAAATGTGTCATATATGGAGTTGAACAAAGAATGTTGCTTTGTTCAACTGTTTAGTACAGATATTTAGTTGGGAACTGGGAATAGGAATCTTATGTTACAACTTTATCAGGCGTATGAAAAAAAATTGAGAGAAGTTGAAGACTTATCCACATCCACAATCCACACCACCACCGGCCCATCGTTTTTTTCTTTACTGTTATTATTTTATATTGACAAGAGGCGGAGGTTGATGAAACTCAATCAGAATTGAAATTCCAATTCCAATTCAAACATGGAACAGCACACAGCCAGAGCAGCAGTAGCAACTCACACGTGCCTTGATGCTGCTTTTCTTTTATCCGAAACTTGAAGTGGACAAGATAGTTGAATTAAACGAGGAGCCGATCACATCACATCCCCGTCAATTACTAAAGTAGAGAACCTGAATCCGGAGCAGCTTAGGAACATTTAGAGTGGCCAGAATAAATTGTATTATAGAATCATGTCTTTATATAGTAAGAAAGAATTGGTCTAGTCTCTCAATGTAATGTAGTGGTCAATCGTTCTTGGTCGTCATCGTCGTCGTCGTCAGTCCATCACACACATCACGCATACAAAAAAAAACATTATGGACTAGGCCGTTACTGTATATACAGTCGTTTGTCGTTGCATAAGAGTTTTT
Organism: Gisinianus flammeolus; assembly: GCA_034699125.1. NCBI lineage: Eukaryota > Metazoa > Arthropoda > Collembola > Symphypleona > Katiannidae > Gisinianus > Gisinianus flammeolus. Next base: position 10,407 of record JAIUND010000066.1, on the reverse strand, counting down.
GAAATTTCCAACGTTTCTAATCGTCTAGTACTAACCATAAGTCGACAGTTGACACCAACATGCAGACACACACACACACACAAATGAACCATCTTGATTTTTACACAATCATTTCAATAGATTTGAATAAAAGCAAAGAGGTTGAAAAAATGTGCTTTTGATTCGGTGAGATTTTTTACGGTGGTCGACGTGAATTAATTTGCCCCCGTCAACGCTTCTTCTTCTTAAACCAGTTACTGCCAAAGTTGGTATTGGTATATCGTGTAGGTATATATCGTATTTTGGCATTAGCCTGGGCATTTGGAAGTTGAACAAAGTTTTTTTTTGTCCCTCCGTGTTCGTACTGTATACTATATAGTTTTAAAATATTTCCAGGATATGGTAGAACATTCACAAAGGAATACAAAAATGTCCACCATGTTATGTTACATGAGGAGTAAGGACAATAGAGAATTGAGGTCATTATTGGGAGGAAATGAGGCACACATTAAAAAATCTTGGTCCTTTACAAGGACAATGAGTAAAGTTAGAGAGAGAGTTGAGTTGACTATCCCAAAATTTTCGAACAAGAATCTGAATATCGTTCGTTGTCGGTAAAGGTGCGAAGACATGTAAACTTGTAAAGCATCTCTTTTTTTTGTGTCTTGTCATACAATTGAATGACTCTTCAGAGAATCGGAAACCGTGGAGAAATCAATTTGAAGGTAAAAGTGTGCATTGCCACTTGAATGTACACCATGAGGACAGTTTCTTCCCAGTTTATAACATATATATTTTTTCCCCATCTTTGTCTTTGCATTAAAATGAGACAATGTGAATGTATTGGGAGAAAACAGGTTTTGGTTTTGGCAGCTCGACATGGTGGTAGTTAGTGTTGGTTGCCAGAAATGATTTTTCCCATCCAAAACATTAGAATGAGTTTTTTCTGACAAGAGTGAACAAGAGAGAGAGAGAGAGCGACTTGGTATATATTTGTGATGATAATACACATTTATATACATTTTAATGTATGAGAAAATACACGGGGAAAGCCTCTGGTTATTCTACTGTTTCCGAATAGGTACTTGATGTTGCCTGATGGTGATTAAGTTAAAGCGTCCGAATCTTTTGTTTATTAATAGGTCCAGTTTTTCTCTCATCGATGAACTCACGAGCTCTCCTTTCTCATTTCAAGTATTCACACAATGGACTGGGTCGTTATATTAATTAATTACCTCATGGTTTCTCATTCACAACCAGCAAGGATCCGAATACAAACAGAACAGAAAAATAATCTCACTTGGAACACACAAAAAAAACAAAAAAAAACATAGTCTGTATACACATGGCTCGAAATAATAATGATCATCATCATCATAATAATAATAATAATATAAGATATGTACAGGGCGAGGAAGAAAAAGGAAAAGTCTATAATGTTACTATATGGGGAAGAATGGAGAGAATATATAGAACATTAGATACAAGAGGAGTCAAAAGCCAAAAAAGTGAATGAAAACAAAAAGCCGGGCATCATCGCATCATCGTGAACGCAAAAGGCCCAAGCAAAAAGTTTTCTCTGCTAAGTCCTCTGGTATATTACGTTCAATTCAATGCATGTACGCATATGAATTTTTAATTTTCAACCCCTTCCCAAAGTTTTGAACCTACTTGAGGCGTAAATGAGCTCATTAGATTTCAAAAGTCGATCCTCGTACTCATACACACACACGCAAATAACCAGTGGGTTCGTTCATATGTACGTTAATCATGTTGTACTGTGTATATATAAATTCACGGGAATCCTCTTGTTGTTTCCATTTCCAAGGATAATGAGAAGGGGCAAGTGATTTTTTGATTGTCCAACTAGACAGGCCTATGAGGCATATTTCATATTTCAACACTACAGATATTCCACGTTTCATACCTTCCATATATGCTATGCTTATATTTTACTGGATTTGAGGATTTGGACATGCTCTTCTATATACGCTCGCTTCAGGACAAGATTTCCGAATAAAAATTCCTTGATTAAATTTGGAGATGTTTCACCAGTGAAGCGAGCTCGTTTCTATTTGTGTTCTTTGTCATTGCCTGCAGGAAATTTTGATAGCAAATTTTTATATTTTACAGTATTTTACACACATTCCCCCCTCACCTCTACTCTACATCCACTCAAGTGACGTTTGAGGCCAAATCAAACGTTTTTTTTTTATTCCCCAGCTGTATTACATTTGTTTCATATTATGAACGTTAATTAAAAAAGTATGGAGAGTTTGTTTGTTCAAGATTATAGAGCATTCGAGAATATGATATTTACTGTAAACGAAGTAGAAATGAGGAAATTAGGGGATTTGTAGTTACATTGGATGGTTTCTATTTGCTTGCCAAGTATGTACATTAATTATTATAGAATTGTATAAAATGACGTCACAAGTAGTGCAAAGGTAAGCTGAGAGAAAAAGGAGGGAAAAGGAACTTCCGGGGTTTTCCATTGTGTATATCGTATATATACTTTGTGTACATTACTTGATAAAATACCACAAGCTTGAGCCTGTTCAACCTCAATTAATTACAATTACATAGTAAAGTATGGGTTCAAGTTACAAAATTAAATAATTTGTTCGAGTTGGAGTGATAATAGCTAATATGTGTGTATGTATGTGTATGCGTGTGTGTGACTGTGTGGGGGAAGACAAGAAAAGATGAGCTTCACTCACTCCTCAAATGATTAGAATCAAAGTCACGTCCACATATGGAAATTGGCAAAAAGATGGTCGAGTTCGCTGAGCGTGACTGACGTCGGATGCTCCATTATTTCTGATATAAATCAGACGGGGAAAAGTGTTTTCCCGACATTTTCAAGAGTGCGTCACCTCAGCACAACCCATCATTTTTATACGCTTCCTCATTTTCCCGTACAGTGTAGTGTACAGTTGTACGTACCAGCGCACAACCAACAAAACTTGATGTACACACCACGAAACGAAATATGTACGAAAGCAAACACAGTTATAAGTTAAATTGGCTTATTCCAACACCAATGTACAGTTTATACAGGGGAAAGGTATAGAAATGTATGGTGAATCCTCCTTACCAAATGCTATTACAATATTTTGATACTCAACTTATGCTAAGGATACCTTTCTCATATGTACGATACCTACAACCACACGTTTACATTCATGAGCTCCAAGCCCCGAAGTTAAAAAAAACGTAGTTCCCTCTTCCGTTTTGTTTTGTCTGTGTTATACAATCGTCGCTTTATATACATATATACAATGTAGGTACAACACGGATGAATAAAAGTCGTATGCAGGACAACTTTCAATATGCCTTGTGATAGATAGATTTAAATTTGTGAATACATATCCTATCGTATGTGTATTGTGTATATGGGGATGAAGCTCAGTCAAATTTTTTCCCACTCGTAAAGAAGGCACTATACTCTATTTTTTAATTAGGTGACTCTATAGAGATCACGGTGAACAAATGATGATACTTCATACACTCATTTTTCAAATTGTTCCAAGTGTCAAGGATCCCCCCCAAAAAAACTTTATACTTTTTTTCCCAAATGCTCTCCTTTGAGTAGGTAGTTTGTTATCAGCAGTGATGACTAATGACTAATGAGCTGAACTGGACTCGGGAGACCCTGGAGATGAGAGAAAATTGTCCAGCTAACATGTCCACATGCACAGTTATTCTTTTGTCCAATTTGGATAAATGTGTCTATATTCAATATTTGGGTAGTAAAAACTAACTAAATGCATTTTCCAGTTACATGAAAACAAGTCACGCTACAAAAATTCGACGAGAATATGAAAAAAAACTACCAAAATGTATAAATGTAAAATTCTAACGTGAACCAAAATGCTACAAATTCGCTATAAATAATATGAAGGATCCACAATTGTTTAAATGTGGAGAGCAAGTGTAGATTTTTATGGTGGACTCTCAATATGCATAAACACGGGGGATGGATGACTGACTGAGTGTCATTTAGAACTCATTAATTGTGATGACGCATCAAAGCTGGTCATGGTTGAATTGTATGAATCATATTATTCAAATAAATATTAATAGAACAGTCACAAGTGGTCATCAAAACAACAACAACAACAAGAGCAGAAAAATAAAAATAATTCAGATGAAACGATCTGGAGGATCGCACCTTACTGTCAGGACTATCTGTATACAGATAGAGATGAGAGAGTGAGATGAATTTATACAGCCGACAGATACAGATAAAATATGGCAAATGGTACTTTCTGAGCTCTAAACATTTCCGTCCAGGCACAAATACACACACACACACGCGTGGCATATGTTATGATTAACCCCGATTAGAAACGTATCAGTTATGAATATCGAATTGAAGTTGAGCTCCATGGTCATCGATCCCTTATCATTCCCAATCTCTCGCCATACACATTTACATTGCATTTAAATACACTTTTCCCCATTTCCACAGGTATATATTCACAATTCTCAATTCTCAAATTTTGACATGTACTTTATGCCTCGTTGCACATTGTGAAAAAACAGAGACTTGATATACACATCTGTATATGTATTCTGTATATTATTAGATGCCAGAAATTTCGAGCCCGCACACACATGCACGAGCCCTGGCCTGGCATCACCCAACTTGATCGAAACTCGCTCGTTCCCTTAATCTGTTGAACTGATCATGTCGAGTATAGTAGGTAAAATTTTGGAACATTTGAACTATCTGACTACTTATACATTTTATGATATCATTATATACTATACAATATCTTGCACACAATATATACAGATACTCTTCTTATCCCCATCAAAACTAAAAACTATCAAATGTATAGGAAATAGGAAACATTGTTTTTGCCCGACGAGAGTATTCACTCATTAATATTTTATCTGATCTTTCATTTTCCGCAACACCTGTTCCTTTCCCAACTTTCCGTCCTCTCTGCCTCTCTCTCTCTGTTTTATTCGCCCTCTTCGAAATTAGCATTCTGTCTGTCTCTGTCTGGACACATTTTAATTTTAACTCCTCCTACGCTGTTTGCGTTTTACATTTACACTCAACTCTAGAAACCCTCGCCTTTGTTTTCAATAACCCCTTATTGAACAGGTAAGGTAAATATACTATTAAAAACTACACATAATCCCATAACTTGCATGACGCATAATTACAAACATTCTAGGCTTCCTACTCTTTTACTCTGGGGGATCTTTCATGAGTGCCTTAATGATTTTCCATACATTTAATATACAGACGATGCATTTCCCTTTGGGTTTTCACTTTACTCCCATTTTGATTTGAAAAAGTGGCAGAACATTTCTTACTTTCAATCTTACTCGCTTTTCTTTCTCTCTGTCTTTCTCTCTCTCTCTCCAGTTCTCGCAGACATTGTAGAAATTAAATTTTCACTCGGATTTGTGTGTGCTGCAGTTTTTTGCTTTCGCATAGTAAATTACAGTGAGTTCACTATAACTTTACAATTTACATCACAATCAACAGGAGAAAATTAAGAATTAAAATAGGCCTTGGCTGACAGGGCTTGTACACGTTTTTAGCTTCAATTTTTATTTCAAATCATTTCACGTGAATTATCTGCTGACTAGCTGAGTGGTCTTTGAGTTAATCTGTTTGGAACACGAGTAGATATACGAGTAAAAATCATTGAAGAAGGTAAGACGAGAGAAAGAAAGAGGGAGAGAAAGAGAAAGAGAGAGAGAGAAAAAATTGAGAAGAAAAAAGACAAGAAGTCATTCGTCACGGTTAGCTCGTAAATTTTCAACTTGGTGATTGTGTGACTTGTGACTGCTGGCTGTTCAGGCATTATTATATTAGATGGTGGACAGCGTGGACATGTTGCTCCCGCTGTCATCTCTATTGCTCAAGATTAAAACAGATACGTTCGCACACATGCACAGAGAGAGAGAGAGAGAACATAATAGAACAGAACACAACACGAGTAGAAGAAATATTAAACTTGTACTGTCATTGTTTCATTCATAAGTTGAGTCCAATACGATACGCATCACAAAATCTCATGTGTGTAATTCCCGTGTGTGTCTGTTTCTGTGTGTAATTGCAATTGCAAAGACAATCCTTCCCGTCCCCGTCACATTTTATTTTTCATGTTCAACGCCTTTTCTCACTTTTGATTTGTTGTAACTGTTCGAAAAATACTAATTCATGTTTCTTTATTCTTTCTTTTTCTAGCAGATATTTTCTTGCCCGGACAAGCATCAACAGTGACATTATAAAATTAATTTGCATCTGAGCAAAATAATATTTAAATTCAAATTTTAAATCCATATTTTCCCTTCATAAAAGATTTTTTGTCAAGTATGCGAAAAGGTTTTCTTAAGCGTTTTGTATTCTGAGTTTTCTGAGTAGTATTTCTGAGGTAGCAATAGGGAAACTTTTATGGGCCAAAAAAGTTCAACGTTAAAATTAAATACAAAAACATTGAAACATAATAATAATACATATATATGAACAGTGCAACAAAGCATACGGAAAATTTCATGTATTTCCCATTCCTATAGATTTCTGAACTTGATGACAAGTTATTGCTCAAAATATTGCAATTTGCTTTCAGTAATTTTTCTATATCATCATATTTATTTGCTTTAGAAATTGAACGAAATTTTGTTCAGGATGATTGAATAATTCAGGTTATTAGCAAATGAGTGAAAATATATACATCAGTGTTGAATTTCATGGGAATGGAAAATTGTTTGAATACATTTCTCGATTGCGGCAATCAAACATTGCTAAACTAATAAAACAAAATAAAACAAGTTTCACGAAATTCCATGTAAAAATCTCCATACAGCTGGCAGCAGGCTGCAACAACCTGTACGTTTATCCTGAAAATCCCACGCTCTCATCTCCATGTGTATAGGTATATTATACAGAATTATTAGCATGGTATACCTACTCTAACGCAATTTTCCGTTGTGCAATGCCATTTTCCTCCATTTACATATACATATACTCACCCCAACGCAACTCCCTCTCGTTCATTTCTCGCACTCACCAACACACGACGGCGAGCCCACCATACACAGTATGCACAACACATGAAGGAATGTACAATGTGTGTGTGTGTGTGTGTGTGTGTGTGTGTGTGTATGACAGTCTGAATGGGGAAACCTTGTTTACATTCAATGCGGACGAACAAAAGGAATCAAGATGAAAGTAGAGCAGCACTTTCATCTCTCTCTCTCTCCTCTCTCGCCTTTTATCCCTTATTCCCATCCCATTCTGTAGAGAAAGAACTTTCAACCTGCAAAACCTTTGGCACTCTCTTGCCAAACACCTGACGTAAACGTAAACGTAAAACCATTCATTTCAACCATAACAAGCTTATGACCATCCCACAATTTATCAAACCTTTACAGATACTATAGTTCAATATTTCTCTAGTCAGACCGCTTCAATTCACTCATAATCCGATTATTGCATAAAACCCAATACGTTCTCACATTATTTTACACTCTCCATCCCACGATTTTCGTAACATTCTAATAATCATAATCGTCAGTCGGAGCATCGGAATATGGAAACTAGTGAGTAGATCAGCAGTTCATTGTCATTTGAGATTCATATTCTGAATTTAAATCAAATATAATTCATTGTCCTGAAGATCCATGAGAAAATTTGCAAGAGACAAAAAGGAACTGAGAGCATTTCTAAATGTATACATTTACGTAATTAATCTACGGTAAATCTCGAGAGTCTCGAATGATTCTCGTGATCATAGTAAAAGATTGTGAAAGTGTTAAACTGGATAGTCGACGCAGGGTCTCTGAGCTGACGACTGATGAGTTTCAGAAATGACTGAAATGAGAATACGCCCTGAACTGAACTTGAAACTTCTTTCTCTCTCAATGTACAATATATATGGATGTGTGTGTTGTGTTGTGTTGTGTCGTGTCTGTGTGTTATAATATGACGATGAGGACCAACTCAGGTGTTTTAACAGCAGGAGTCTCCATGGACCACATTGATCTCGACTGAGAGGTAAAATGTTAAATGTTGTTAATCCTTTGGAGAGCCCTCTAAAGTTTTTGAATGTGTGAAGAAATACATGTATGTATGTTTTCGACAGTAAACGGAGGTAAGTTCTAGCTCTCTCTCTTTCTCTCTCTCTCTCTCGGACTTGAAGCTACATACAGCAGTCACAACAAATACAATACATATTTTTTTCTACAATTTTACAGTGACCATGTATGAGTGTCATGAGTATATATATGAGAATGATAGAAGACTTTGAGATGGATGAAATAAACTCATAAATGACATATGAGAGTATTCTTTTTCAATTTTACACTTATTCCTGTACTCCCCTCTCTCTCTCTCTCTCACTTCACTTTTGAATGGCTAGAAGCAGGAGATCCTTTTAAGTTATCAACTCGGTTGTTAGCTGTAAAGACAGAGACAGAGACAGACAACAACAACAATCATATAGACTACATACAGTATTTCCATCGAGACAGGAGCCTCCAATAACTAATATACTAAGGGCTTCTAAAGCATTTTTATGCGGGGTGTGTAGTATTTTGAGGGTGCATACTGAATTCGGGGAAATACGGTACGTACACTGGTAAGAAACTCGGAATAATAATATACAGATATCAGTATATTTTGTAATGCATATGAGAGGTCATAATGCTTTCATCTCTGATACGCGATAAAAGTTGTGTGTGTTACACAACATGTCATGTGGCATTCAGCAATAAGAAAATTTCAAAGTTGACAGTCGACAGCACAATACTGGACGAGAATCGTTGGATATATGCCATGCTGAGGACATAATGACGCTCAAGCTCAACAGCAATCTTGTCATGAAAATGATTGATTTGACTTCAACTCCACTTTTTTTCTTTTCTTTGGTTAGAACTTCCTCATCTTTGTATACAATGTATACTATACATACAACACATGTACTGTTCAATTTGTTTTTTTTATTGTGGCTTCTTTCGACTGTCCATATTCTATATTCATCCAAACACATATACCTATGTATGTGCATCCCCGAAAGTACAGATAAAAAGAATATGGAAAATTAATCTTCGTTTACTCTTTTTTTTACTTCCCCCCAACCACAACTTTATTAGGTACTGTATATTATGAATACAAAGTGTCTTTGGAGGACTCGTGTAGGTTTTTGAGGCAACAAAACGTTCAAATATATATGAAATGGAAACTTTCTTGTCAAAAAATTGGAATTCTCAACTTCAACCCTCGAATCTAAGTGAAGGATTTAATATTTGGGGAAATGGGATAAAGTATAAGAGAAAGAGAAAAGGACAAGTATACGGATTCATACAGGCGGGATTACATTGTTATTGATCAGATGTTGTTCACACGCTTCCACGTTCATAGCACATGGAATCTTTCAAAGTCAACTAGAATTATTAGTTTCTTTTTCTACTGACAAGATTGAATTTCAAGTCGGAGGGACTTCAATGTGATAAATGCCAACATTGACGTGATTCTTCCAAGTCCTCTCTTAAAAATTCACGCTCAGTTGCCTTCAACTGTTTTTTCAACTCTCCAGAGAGAGAAACAGTGTATTATATTCATCTCTCTCTCTCTCTCTCCATTTAACAATATATCCATGTATTTGGTATATGTACATGGAGCATTTCAAAGGAGAAACAAAACATGTTCACAAATTTGTCCACGTCATAAATGAACATCTACATTACAATATTATAAATTTAATTTCCAAAGATGACTTAACAAATTAAGCATTTGTTGATCCTGATACGCATCCTCATCATCCTTATCAACTATTGATATTCTTCCTTGCCATGTCTTTGAATTTCAACTGTTCAAATGAAATGGTAACAAGAAATCTATATGTAACCAAACAACATTTAAACATTTACAACATTAACCATTTGACTACTCCAAGTCCATACATATAATATAAGCGTATGTGTGTTGCTTTTTTGTTTCTTACAAAAATAATAATAAAAAAAACTCCACTCAGCAGGTCACTGCCACTGTGTACAGAATAGAAAAGGCAAAAGAGAGAGAGAGAGAGAGAGAGAGAGAAAGAACATTAGCATCAGGACTAACATTAGATTTTCAATACAGTAGTAAATAGTAAATATAGTGAAAGAGGAGGCGAGTGGAGATATAATAAGGTAAGAAAAAGAACATGATGCTTTGACGACGTAATAATAATTATGACAAGAAAATGAATACAAAAAGAAGAAGCCCAGGGTCTCTTTTCCACACACAGGGTTTTTATATACCTAGGGGAGATCGGGGCATAATTTTACATGGGGCATAATTTTCCATCACAGTTAAAATTAAATAAATATTAAACTATTGAAGATACGCTGTGCATGTCCACACATTTTTTGTGCCCCTTTTTATTTTACATCGGCCTTATGTGGCATGTTTAACGA